>JANHFP010006348.1:42048-57082 GCA_032468135.1 Calamaria suluensis
AGAAAGGTCATAAAATGGGACAAATATTTAAATTAGCAACAGAAAGTTTGGGCTCAACTGTGCTCATAAATTGAGGACTACTTAATGTCCAGCTGCTGAACCATAAATTTCAGGTGGTTAGCCTAAATTTAATTGGACCAGCTAAGTTAAGAACGTAGAATTAAATATAATTTGCAACAAATAGTAGCAAATGCAAAAACTTACTAAATCATGTGGATAAAAACGAACTGAGGTAGAACTTGATACATGAGAATCCGTATCACTGAAAGAAGAAGACAAGTTTAGTTGGATACCTTAGTCTGATTTCCAATTCAATTTAGTTTTCCATTTCAGAAAATAGAACATTATGCTCATATACACACACACAAACATACATATTATATTGAAGCTAATGTTTGATTTTGGCAGAATGTTTATTTGAGCCATAGGCCAAGATTTTCTCTTTCTTTCTGATGCATGCACACATATAACAATAATATTGGTGTGTAGTTCCCAATTATTATTCAATCATAAGTATCAGATTCAATACATAAACCCTGATATTATACAATATAAATCTAAAACATTTGCTTTTAGTATCAAAATGCAATCTTACAGATATTATTCATTTATAAATAAATTGGTATTACTGCATAAACTACTGCAACTACTTTCAAAAACACACCAGATGTTAGATGTTCTTCTTGCAGCTGGCTCAAAATTCACAAGCGACATATCGCAGCCCCCCGTCTCATAGAGTGTGGAACTGAACTTACCTGTTGAAGAGAAAGTCAAGATAGATTAAATATTATGAAATCTTTGAACACTGTAGCAACATACATATTGTTATTTACAAGCATACACACTAATTTAAAAAACATGAATAAGAAATGATTTTCATAAGGAAGATCTCCAAAATGATATTGTAATCAGGATTAGATATTAAAACACATGGCACTTATGAAGCTGGCTAATTTATATATCAATTTTTCATCATCCTTGTATGTCATAGTTTATTACCACAAACATTAAAAACACATAAAGACAATTAAAATTTTACAATGGGATTTTTTTGTTTAAAAAAAATGGTTTATCAATTCCTACAGCAGTAAGACTACGTTTCCTATAAGAGAAAGTTCATAAATTGGACTTATGTATTTGCAGAAAAATAATTAAATCAACAAACAAGAGGGAAAATAATTTCTCTTGTACAATATTTGAATGAGACCATTCAGTGAAATTGGCAATTTGTTTAAAGCAGATATAAGGAAGTGCTTTTTTGAAATTATGCCAATGTATGTAATTTGCTGTCATGATAACTCTGCTACTTGATGAAAACATGGGAAACCAACTTCCATTAAAACTATATATTATGGTAGCAATTAGGAATAAAGGAAAGATGTAAAGAAAAATGCTTTATTTTAAGTTCCTACCTACTATAAATAAAATAGATTAAATCTTTGTATCTGCTGTGTGTGTGTATGTGTGTGTGTGCGTGCATGGTATGAAAATATCAAACACTGGAATTTTTAAATTATTATATGTATGCCATAGAGAAAATGCAAATTGTACACCTTTTTGATGCATGCAATTCTGGGAGTTGGAGCGTTCTCAAATTATCCCCAATGTTGATGAGTTTTGGAACTTTTTTTTTCAATTTGAGGATTTTGAGTGATTGACTTGTAAAGGCCCAAGATCCCTGCATCACTCAAAAATCTGATTAAAGCTAGTGAAAATCACCCATTTTTGTTACTGTTTTTAAGGGGTACAATACATCATATTTCTGCATTTTAACCCTTAAGATCTAACCAACCCCTAAAAAGACCTTGTTTTATATTCATTCTGGCGATTTGCTTGTTTCAGTTATTCTTCTACTGAACCAAATCAAATTCATTCTACCACAGATTTAAAGAATTAGCAGTGCTTGCTTTTTATCAGCAGAGGGAGATAAAACTCTGCAGCTCAATAAGAGTCGAATTCTATGGTTACTAAATTGTTATTAAACAATGACACAATGAAATTTAAAGAATAATAAAATTGGAAAATGTAGGACAAAAAGCCTCCGCTCTTCAAGTATAGCCACTGACATGCTGTACAGAGTTCATGACAACTTTTGAGCAAATAGAAGCATTTTTGTTTTATAATATGCATAGTTCCTTTGAAAGTGCACATTTCATTGTTTGAAATAGGGAATTGAAGGAGTCAGTCTCCATTAAACCTCTCTTCAGAAGAAATCCATTGGTCTCCATAGTTTGATTTCAATACAGAACAATTATATACAAACATGCATAACTATCATGTTCTTCCTGTTCAAGAAATGCAAAATCCACGAAAAGTGTAATAAATCATGAGACAAAAAATAAAGATGTGAGATTAAAAAAATAAAATAAAAATCAAGTACAATAAAATTACTCCACAAATGTAACATTGCCTATATTTCTCCATACCTTTCCAGCCTTGGAAAACACATTCATCTTCTACTGCATCCTTACATAGATTCATATACTGCTTTCAATTCTTTAAACTTTTCATCCCTTTCTTTCTCAGAATCTCATCAATTCTATCCAACCATGCTTATTTTGGAGTTCCCTTCCTCTCAACCAATTCATTCTTCCTTCACATATTTACTTTGAATTCATTAAGCAAATTAATTCAATTTATGGTATTGCTTTCATGCTAATTTATAATCCAATGTAGGCCTTCATTTCATTTCATTCCATCTTTATTTATAATCCTTTTTCTCATTTTTCACAAATGAGATACACTATATACAGTAAATGTATGTAATGCATGTATACAGTAAATGTATACATACAAATGTAAGTATACAGTAAATATATACAGTAATATATATATATTATTTGTTGATTCACACTTTTTAATAAAGTAGATATCTCTCTTATATTCCAAGTTGTATATGACCTGCTGGAATCTTAAATCTATCATAAATTTGTTTAGTAAGAAGAAAGTGTAAACCAGCTTTAATTGCAAACATACCATGAACAGCATCTTCTGTTAATAGTAAGGGACAGGATTTTTTTTGTTCATTTTTGTCAATCTGCCGTAAGTGCTGCTGAAGTCCAATTTTATCCTAAGAAAGTTGATACTATTACAGTATATGCTAAGATGACCAGATTTGTAGAATCCTAAAGCAGGACACTGTCGACAGGGGGGGAGGCAGCTGCGCTCGCGCCGGTCCCCCCGTCAATGGAGTACCGCTGCCGAAATCCCTACCTTCCTGCTTGTGAGTAAGGGAAGGAGGGTGGATTTCTGCCGGCAGGACTCTGTCAACGGGGGGGTGGGGGTGTAGCCGCGCGTGCACACCAGTCCGTCAACTCTCCGTCGACAGAATACGGAGAGCCGAAAAACCTACCTTCCTGCTTTCTGCTGCTGGGGAGGAGAGTGGGTGGGCGTGGCCTCCTCCTTGGCTGCTCTTTTTGGGACTTTTCAAAGATGGCGCGGGACGCGGGACTTTTGGCCAAAAAAGCGGGTCTGTCCCGCAAAAAGCGGGACAGATGGTCACCTTAGTATATGCAAAATAGTTTCTAAATTAGAAATTGCAAGCTAATACGTTTTTGCAAGCATTCCACCATCTAGAAAGTACATGCAGTCTATCAATATAATTCAGAATATAATACAACTGTATTAAATAAAAAGAAAAATATTTTATATAACTGACTTTACATCAGCTTTCCAATGTTCCTAGTTTAGCCCATACCAATTACACAGGATTACCATTTATAGATACAAATCTTTTTTGCCTTGTTGCTTACATTGACAAAAAATCAAATTCAGATTACCAGACAGAAGAGCTGAAAAATTCTGTGAAAGATTTTTAAAAATAAAATCAAACTTCTCAATGTTTTATTGTCTGTCTGTCTATCATATCTGTCTTCCATATTTCTAAGTTTCCTATCTCCCTGAAAGAGAGGCTCTGATTTTTTGGTCTAGAAAGCCAGTAATTCATTCATATTGATAAGGATGGCAAACATATTGGCTTTATTTTGAGAAGAGTACCAGATGAGTAATTACAATACAATACTTACTCAAAACCTCCCCATTTAAGGGCAATTTATACAATACAATTTCACAGTATTAATTCACTTATCCCTCTCTAGATTCCAAACACGGCAATACTGTGCATTTAAGTTATGGTAAAGTTATACTAAATTTCAAAACTTGTAGCAATAGAACATCATCCAATTTGGGAATGTAACACAGATAACCCTAAACTTAGAATCCCTCCCACTCCAAAGGTCCATATGATCTCCCACTAATAGTTTTATTTAGATATAAGTAGCACAGATGAAGAAATGGTATTCTGCAGAACACTATAGGTGAATTACTTACCCACTGAATATCGTCATCTAGCACCATTAAAAATAATAATCTAAATTTAATTTTACTCCCCAATGCAGAGAGAAAAAAATTAGAAATGTGTTGCTGGTACATTTTGGATATCTAAACACTTGAAAACTTCTGGTACCTGGCTGACAGTACACTTGATGACTTCTTAGAAATTCCCTAAATAAAGTGAGATAAGTCACACCTATAGTCACAATAAAAATAATATAAAAATATATGAATGAATTTAACAGTGGAAGCCACATTTCCCTCAATAGTGCGTAGATTTAATTCATTTTTATTTGATTTCTTTATGTATATAATCATATGACAAATTAAATATAGCCCATGTAAAAAAATATTTTTAATATATGTGGACAAAACAATTGTTTGTGTTTGTCCAAGCAATATGTAAAGACAAGGATGGTATTACTTAACACTGACTTTGCAATCATTTATTCAACGAAAAAGAAATAATAGATATACCTCTTCCTTCTGTGGAAAATATAAGTACAACCTTTACTCTAAAGCAGGTAGTTCTTGTTTAACAACCAGAAATAAGTTATGATGGACCCCCAAATTGTTACTTTTGACCCATCCTTTCAGTTATAATTGCTGATGATTTTTGGCAAAAAACAACAACACCCATTTGGGATAATGGTTTCACTTAACAGCCACGTAATTCACTTAACCACCATATGATTTGCTTAACAACTGCAATCGATTGCAATAGAAACGGTTGTAAAATCAGGTCACATGGTAACCTGCTTAACAACTGCAAAATGTTTTGATCAAAATTCGGAGATAATGTGGCTTATCTGTAATCAATATTGCTTCCTTTGGCAGAAACAACCTCAAATTTATATTTCTTATAACTTCCTCATAGTGTCTGACATCCACTGAAATTTATGCCCACTCTTCCATGAAGTTTTTTTTTACATCTGTGTGATGTTTTAAGGGTTTCAGCCCATTTCAAATTATTCCACAACATCTTGATGGGATTTGCAGTAGATATAGACTTTGACTTGATAATTCCAGGTTCCTCCAGTTTCTTTTTCCTCCAATCCATTCCTTGACAGATTTATTGCAATGTTTAGGGTCATTAGTCACTGGGTCAGTTTCAAATATATTTCCTTACCTAAACAGAGAAGCAGAATGACCACTGCATAAAAGCAGTGGAGTGTGAACGACTTTTGACTTCCTGCCAGCTTCCCCACTGATTTTCCTTGTAGAAAATTGGCAGAGAGCCTTGGAAATGACTAACGTGACTAGTACAGCAGTGAGGCAGAACTGAAGCAGCCACAACTTGGCTAAATATTAATTGCACTGGAGTAATGGATCATAGATTTTGATGCATTCTTTAAGTTACTTTAAGTATGTTGATTCAAAAACAGTTGTCCAATAATGCATTGTTTTTCCCAAATGAAGGTCCCAAACAATCAGACACAATGGTTTTAGAGGCATATACACTTATCTAACAGAAAAAATGTTTTTCAAGTCTGCTGAATATAGTGAAGCTTCAATTCAAGCCATATTTTGACCTTCCTCAGCATAAATGATTTAATGATTGCAACAGCAATGGCTCCTTGGATTAAAGTTGAGGTAACAAATGATGACAAAATAATCTCATACATAATGTGATTATGATCCAAAGAGAAATGTGTCAGCAACTTTTTTTTTAAAAAAGCAACCACTTGTATTACCAAAAGCCAACGTTTAATCACTTCTAAGTTAACCATTTTAATTATATGCTTTCCTGTAATGCCAGTGTCAAATATGGTAGCAATGAGGCTAATTTTGCACTCTGGTGCCACGGATGTTTATTTTCTCACCTGATTTGATTTAATCTGCCAGCATGAAAACAATAAAACTCCAAGGACATTAATGGGGCACAATTACAACTCTGAAATAAAGAGGAACAATCTCCGAGAGAAAAAAATCCTAATCAGAGGTAGCAAGTCTGTACAACTCTTGGAACAGAACTAGATGACAAGAAAATAGAAACTCCCTACATCTGAATTATAGCAGCCATCAGCTCATTCATTCCAAAACATAAATATGAAAGTAATACATTCAGAGATTATTATAACTCCAAACTTCTCTCATTCTGCAGTTGCCATTAAAGGACACGAAAATTCATAATTTTGGGAAAAGATTATGCTAATAGAGGGCATTCCCCATGTTGTTATTTAAAGAACATAAATTCAGAATAATTCCTGTTTGCTTATTGTTGCATAAACTATTTATATGGAAGTTCCAGCTATTCAATGCAACGTAAGAATTTTCAAATATTTTGTGGTTCTTTAGTAATGACATCTGTTCTGGCAACATAAAAGAATTAAAACTAAAATGAACAATAATAAAATGGTGGTGCAAAGGTCAGACCAACTGAAAAAAAACTTTTAAAACTTTTTTACTTTTAAAAAAGTAATTATTGGTCTAAAAGCTTGTAAATGATTTAATCCGCTAGATATGCCAATATACTGGGAAAGATTCTCCTGATTATACAGAATTACTATGAAACAAATGTGACTTCATTTAAATGTTGGTCAATAATTTGGAAATTCAAAGGACATTGTGTAGCACATATCCAAAATTAGTATTTTTCCGCAAGCTATGTAATAGAAACAGCAAAAGGAGGAAAAAGAGGGGCATAGTTTCCTAATTTAAAGATTTAATTTTCAACTAGGGAGTAATTTCACAGCAGGATCCTTTTGTTTATTTCCCATGATTGTATTTTTAGAAAGAATATAAAAATATTCATTTCATTTTATGACTGCTTTTTGCAGCAAAAAGAGTTTTGCATGTTCAGTGACAGACTACTATTGTTATCAATTTCTAAAAACAACCCTGTATTCTGAATTTTTTGATTCCCAGCAAAAGTACCATCAGTTAACATAAAATTAATTACATTTCTTAAGACTTAATTTTGGGAAAATACAAGTAGAACTGCAGTTTTAGCAAAATAGCATTTACTATATAATTTACTTTATACTTTGTAAACATTTTTTGGGAATCTGCAAGTTGTCATTTTAAGTATGCCTTTTTTCAAAAGTTATCAAAAAGAAATTTTTATCAAGTTACATTATTCCAGTTAATCATGAGACAGCAGCACTGAATTCTAGTACTTTGCAACAAGATAGAATAGAAAAGGATTGCAAAATGAGACATCAGCAACACCTAAATAAACTGTGATCAATCTGGTCACACAAAAACCTCTTTTCAAAAATCAAGCTTGGGATGTTGCAGTAAGGGGAGTCCAACTATCATATGTATCACATACCCATCCCAGAACAGAACATTTCTATCTGAGATGGGTATTTTATTCTACCAAGCAGGAAATGGAATTGAAGGAAGGCACCTAGAGCACTGAGGAAAGAAGGACAGCCATCTGGTCTGTTAGATCAGACAAATCAATCTTGGTGACTGAAAGCAAGACAGACATTCCAGCCAGACTGTCTTTACATCCACTGTTGAAAGTATCAGTGTTTAAATTTAGCACTGCTTTCATATATATGTGCACAGAGAAGCCACCATGATTTCCCACATGGTTAAAATATTAATAGGATTTTACATTGTGGATGATAATTCAGCAATCATCAGAGGTCACATGACAGATGTTATGGTCTGGTACAAATTTAAATCGTTCAACATGAAACAGATTGTGGAAGTCATTTCTATGGTAAATTTTAATTATGTTTTAATTAAAAATAGGCTTGCTGAATTATTAAATACAAGTAGTATCATGTCTTCTCTAGGTTTAGTTTCCATATCCAAACATAAGCTCCAGTACAGAATTCAGAAATGTTGATCAATACAAAAAAATAATAACAAGTGTCAGTATTGTAAAGAGGGCCATAAATAATTTACAATGACAACATTTAACACAAAAGTGTATTATAATAACAAAGTTTTAAATACCATTACTTGCATTCTGCATCATAATGCTGAAAAGTGATTTATTAAAGTTCCATGCATGATTTAAATATTTAAAATGCAAAAAGTTGAGACAGGGTATTTTGATGAATTTTAATATAATTTAATTCAGTATCTTCAATCAGTGATTTAAAAAAAATAAAAACCCTAGATAATAATTTAACATAGGAAGTCTTGCAAAAGAGAGACCAGAAGCAATTTACTGTAAGAAACAGACCTCAACAGTCTGAAATAAAGCCAAGACTAAGCAAGTTTAGGTAGAATGCATTATAAGCCACAAATCTACGGAATAAACACTTTGATTGCACTAAGTTATGTAATGCCTGCATACCAAGTTCATTGTGCAAACTGCTGCTGCCGACAGCAGATGCATTGTCATGTGTTCCTTCTAACTGGACACTGCCATTTCTCGCCAGCAAGGACGTGCTAGCGCTGAGCACTGCTGCCTGGGAATGGGGGCGTGACTGGACTTTGACTTTGGCTGTGGACTGCTGACCTTGCTGAACATCTTGAAGGCTACGAAAGAACATGGATGGTGGAAACATTACAGGGAAGAACACAGAAACAGCAGCTAGAAACCAAGTTAACACTATATTTTGTATTAAGGTTAAAAGAGAACTGCAATACATTGAACTAGCCAATCTTTGATGAACAACACTGTTACAACATATCCAGGAAGTCAAACAAACAAAAGTTAAAATTAGCTGGATAACCATTCCAAGCAGTTTCTACACTAACTTGGAATTATTACTTCAAAATATTTTCTGTTTCACATAGTTTTCTTCTAAGCAGCATTGGAAAGTGCAATTATATCATGATGTCAATGTCTATGTAATATCATGGTATTTTTTTAAAATGTAAACTTTGCTCTTTTTTTGCTAACAAACAGCAAATGTTACTCTTTCATGCAAGTTTAAAGTAAACTTTGAAAAGACTATAAGGAGTAAACGCAGTTGCTTCGCTCAACTCAATGTAAAAATAACATACACCTGTTGCATTAAAATTACTTTGTTTTATTTATTTCATTTTATTATCTATTTATATAGAAGAAAACAAATTATTAGTACATGTTCAATTTCCCTTTTTTTCTACATTCCCCTAAAATGTGTTTTGTTTAAAGGTCTATCAAGGATAAATTCAAAGGTTTACATGGTGGTAAAGATAAAAACAAGAAAAATTATTGTTGTACAAATGATTAAATATGTACTTCATTAAGCCCGGAGTTTTTCCAAATGCTGAATAAAATTGTGATGTAGAAAAATTACATGCACTGTGAAATAAACCTATTCTGCATGCAGATATAGTTACCAATAGTTGTAGTCTAATTTCAGTGACTTACAATCATAGTTATATAGCCTTGTTTTATTGCATTAAATAATAGCAATCTACTTTACAGGTAACTATAGGAATCACATTGAATAAGATTATGTAGTCTTTCAAGTCATAATTATGACTGCACAATATTAGCACATTTAGCTTATTATGACTGCAATACAGCAAGTTCGCAGGTTAAGAAGGTCCCAGTGTAAGGATAGCCCATAGTTAAGAACAGAGTCTGTTGCTGTATTGCAGTTATAATATGCTAAATGTGCTAATATTGCAGTAATAATCATGACTTGAAATTTGAACCATTGTATATTTAACTTGAATCACTATGTACCAAGTTCAACCTCAAATTTGCTACAATAGAGCCTATTGTAGCAAATTTGAAGTTAAATACAGTGATTCAAGTTAAATACACAATGGTTCAAATTAATTATACAATATTACTTATTACATAATAATATTGTGCCAGCTTACATAGAAATTCGACTTGGGAATAGAACTCATTCTTAAACTGGGTCCTATCTGTATAGTACATTTTAAGAAGGCAGAAATTATGTATGTTGCTGAATTGAATTCTACTGAATTAAATACCATATTTTTCAGAATATAAGGCGTACCTTTCCCCCCATAAGAGGGTGAAAATTTGGGTGCGTCTTATACACCAAATGTAGCCCTGCCCACCCACCGGCTCCCATCCTTTGGCCTCTATGCATCCTCTCAAACGGAGCTTTTGGAGGCTGCAAAGGCAGCCTCTCAAAAGGAGAGCATCTCAACCAGCCTCCAAAAGCTCTGTTTGCAAAGGAGCTTCTCCTTGCAAAGGCAGCCTCTGAAAAGGAGGCTGAATAAGAATAATGTGCTGAAGTTGACCAGGCTGTTTGCTAAGGATGCAAGCCAGATGAATATCGATGGATGCTAGTAGGCAGAGCCAGAATTTTATTTTCTTATTTTCCTTCCCCCAAAATAAGGTGCGTCTTATACTCTGGAGCATCTTATATACCAAAAAATACGGTAGCTCTTACTTCTTGGTAAATTAATAATGGATATATCCCTGAAAGAAGCAGTGTGATATGAACCTTTCATAAAATTTACAATGCAGTATTCACAATGTGGTGGAACTTATAAATGTGTACAGGTATTCATTTTGAAGATATAATAAAATTTAAGCTATTTTTAAATGAATATGCAGCAATCTCTAAATGTGTTTAACTGTTTAGTGATTTATTTATTCAATGTGTATTGTTTTTCTACATAGCTTTATAAGGCTGGCTCAATCAGCAAGGCATTTCTGCCTTGAAGTATCATTATTCTGTGTTCATTTATTAATTTCATATGAATAAAATTGCAATTATTTTGTAGAACGTATTATATATCTACAATACATAGTATTATGTATGTAAGAGAAATATTGAATTTTAAAACAATAAGATTAAAAAGATTAATACCAACAGAAAAAATATGTAAAATATGACTAACCGTAATCTATTGATGAGTAATATAACCATAAATTAATGCTTAGTTATTAATATTAGTTTCTTAAAGTCCTTCTGTAACTCCACTCCTCCAAATAACATTTCAGATGAAAAGAATTATTCCAACAAAAAAGATTAAGTTTGATTGTTTAAAATATTGAAGCAATATTTAAATGAGTGTAAGAGATCCATAAAAAGGTTTTTATATATTTGTTTTATATATTTGTTTAATTGCCCAACTAGTTACATAATTATTGTTAGCAGTATTTAAATTGCTAGCTGGGTAGTAAAACGTCTGCAAGAAAACATCTAAGATCAGAGATCACTAAGGACTCCATAATTCAACCCTGAGCTACATATAATGGATAATACTGATTTATTTCACAGTTTATATCTTCTTGGTTCATATACCTAATTATCTGACCAGTCTTTCTGCATTTTAGACTTCTAAACAATTATTTTTTTTCCCAATTGTGAAGAATTCTTTCACATTAGACAGAGAATTTGCATTTGGGAAATAGATTCAAATGATCTTTTTCATGTAAATATTTCAGGAGATTTTACATTAAGAATTATGAAAAAAAAATAGTTTAATTTCAAAACTGTCAACCAATACTATAGAACACATGCAATACATACTGTTAAATTTTATATGTTCAATATGTATAATTCCTAAAATTGTAGTAATTCTACTATTAACCTAATCGTTAAAAGAATCTTACTATCATATTTCAGTAAAAAGATTAATAACTGAACATCAGAAATATATTTTAAAGAACCATCTACAACTAACACATTGTATTCCAATCCGTTAGAACAGATAGCCATATTTTTAGAACTATAGTTTAATTTTTTAAAGGTCTTGACTTTCTACTTGTTGCAGCATTACCCCATATTCATAAGACTTGGGTAAAAATCAGGAAAAAAAATTAAACATCCTAACCAAGAAATTTGTTTACTCTAAACAGCTTGTGTCAGGAACCAATGTGGTGATTTAGAGCATATGATGCATATATAATTGAATTATTTAGTGCCTTTATTTAAAATATTCCACATTTTTATAAATTATACAGTATAATATCTACACATGCAAAGTACAAGAATGGAGAAATTTAATGTTAGTGTATATAATTTTCCAAATTTTAGAAAAAATGTGTATGTGCATTTATTTGTATCGGGGTGGGAGATTAAATACAAATTTTATACCAGAAAGGTATATTGTAACATCAAGCTTAACAAAATACATTTCACATAAAAGTAAAATTTATCAAAACCAAATAATTCTTACAGAAATGAAAATGGGTAATCTTTGGGAAATTTACCTTAGTCCTTACTTAGTTGTGGCCTTTAGTCTGTTTTTTTGTGACATTACGTAGCCTACTTACATTCAGGAATTACCGTACAGTTTTAATAAATATCATTTATTCTCAAGACTTTGATAATCTACTTTGTTGCACAAAATTAATAAATTACCTATTCTACAAATTTCAGCCATGAACTTTATTATAAGAGCTCTATGAATATATTCAAGAAAATATGAGAAATTATGATGGTTAGGAAATCCTGTTGAAGAATATTTCCAAACAGAGTATCATGTAGCTGTGCAATTTCAATGGACATGAAAAGAAGTATCACCATGCAACATGCAAGCCAGAAAGAACAGTATTAGTTTCCATGGTCCATAAAAACATTGTTATTTGATGGTTTAGCAGAAGCCACAATTCTTTCCCCCCTATTTATATAAGATAAATAAGGTGGGCTTTGGATACCACAAAAAAACTAATGTTGAACTCTATAGATATTTTAAATTTCACCAGTTAGAGTTGGGAAACTTTTACTTAAAAGCAGTTACTACCAGTTAATGAACAGTATTTGGCTTGATAAGACAAATGCTATGCTTTAGATTAATTCAGCTTCCTGCGTCTGTTTCTTTATTTCTGGGTTGTCTGTACTTGTTTTTGTTCTGTTTCATAGGTTAGTGAAAACTACAACGAAGCCTAGTTACCTCAAATAAAGATAAAACAGAGTTCATACATAGCTTTCATTTTTAACAAAAATTTAAAGAATGTTATAATTGTATGGAAGACAAGCTAGAATGAGCTCAGACAATTTTTCCCAAGTTAATAAAATATTTAGGAGCCCACCTAAATTTAGGTTATAGTATCTATACTATCCATTAAGCTAGGATTCCAAATTTGCCTCAAGAACTGTGCAGGAGATCACATGATACCCCTTTCCAAATCCCATTTCCTGAGCCAAGTTCTTCTTACTCAGCAGTCTTTTTCTGCTTCTGTACAGGGAAAGAAATAATGCTTCTCTACTCTTAGAAATAGATAACTTTTGAGAGCTGAAATTCTATTGGCTAGATAATGCCTGTAGGCCATGCATGGAGTTATTTTATGTTATAGACAATATTATGACTGAAATTTTACAGCTGAATTTTAAATTTTTTATAAGATAAAAAGGAAAAATAGATACACATTCAAGTGAAGACCAACTACATAGTTGAATTCAGAAGTTCATTAGTATATTATTGAGGAATAATCTAACAAAGTTTGGAATGTTTAAAAAATGAAGGGTCAAATACTTCAATAGATAGTTGCAGTGAGAAGAAAATGTTAGAAAGGTTGCTTTATTTTTTGTTCCTGTTGCTTACTTAACACATGTAATTCAGTGACTTTTCCCTTCTTTAAAGTAATGAAGACACTTGAAAAAACCCATTATTATTACTCAATACTTAAATTTGACCTAATTCTTATGTTGCTTAAAAGTCTTCTTTTGGAGAAAGAAATCTTGTCATGACAAGAAACAGGCAGGAAATAGATAAAAATTATCAGCAAATGAGATCTTTTTTTGTTAAAAGAACAGCATAACTTTATATGAGTTCTAAATTAAAATTACCAATAGCAGAGTGAAAAGTGGAACACTGATCCCCTTATTTAATTATCCAACTCTAAAAGAGACAGAAGCTGTATCAAATATGTGCCTTTATCATATTAACAAAGCTCAACAGACTGTTTTTGCGATAGAATACCCCATCACTGAAAATGCTATTCACATACATAGATTCCCATTAAAATTAAGAGTCTATGTGAAGCAGTGGAAGTTGAAGTTAGTCCTTCAAGGTCAGATCAGGAAAGAGATTCAACAAAACTTACTGGAACTATAGTTATGTAGGCTGCAGTAAAAGAATCTTGAATGGCTGAATTCTCTTCTTCATTCCCTTTATCCTATGAGAACTAGGCGGGAGTCAGTCTGGGCTCCTTTCTTATGTTTTTGCTATTGCTCAGGATTACTTACAACAGTTCATTTAGTGACCATTCAAATTTATAAAGGCACTGAAAAAAGTGACTTATAACCATTTCTCACACTTATGACTGTTGTCCCATCCCATAGTCTTATGATTTACATTTGGATGATTGACAACTATTATGTACCTATGACAGTTAGTGTCCCGGGATCATGTGATCACCCTTTATTAGCCAACATACAGATCATCTGTAGAACATTAAATTCATTGAAATTGAGGCATATGCAAACTATATTTGCATACTCACTTTACATTGTAAAATGACAACATTTCTTACTTTATGCACAATTAAGTGTTTACTTTTTTATTCTGGACTGCATTATATAGTTCTGTTCTAAAACATTTTGTGCATTCTTATATACCGGTATTATATGTTATTGGTTTTATTTCAGTATCTTATTAAAGTAACTGATTTTTAATGAGGCCATTAATGCATTTCATAAGATTGTCAAGTGCAGAGAAAAATGATGACTGCATGGAACCATATGTAGAATTCTTGTTCTCTAAATTTAGCTGTTTGCTTGCATATTTTTTTCCTCCTTGATTGTGTGTCCGTTTAATACCATCTTATCTGGGTGTTGGCTGATGTTCTTATCTTTTTGTTTTCTTTTTAGTTTTTTTAGTGTCTCTTTTCAATGGTGTGTTACTATATATAAACAAGGGGCAAACT
>JANHFP010006349.1:83205-93850 GCA_032468135.1 Calamaria suluensis
AGAGTGATGTCTGGTGTGTTGGCTGCAACATGTATGTCCGTTTGTATTCTAAAGTCCCACAGGATCTTAACCTGGCCTTTGTCTAGGACTTTTTCTATGTTATGATGCCAGGGTTTGTCCTCAGTTGGGAAGTTGTATTTTCTCAGTCGGGAAGTTGTATTTCCGATGGGGGACTGGTTTGTTGTGCTGGGTGAGCTGAAGTACTCCGGAGCTGGGGCTATGCGTATGCTGCCAGCTCTGGGGGAAAACTAAGAGTCCCCTACCACCATCACCATGATGAGCACAACAAAAATTAATCCTATACCGGATCAGTCATGGCCCAGGTCAACAATGACTGCTTTCGATGCTGAGCAACCTGGGCATCGTTCGACAAGTGGGTTACAGGAAGAGGCAGACCCAGCTGCCCAAACACTAGGGAAAAACAAATGGAAAAATTGGACCATTGACGAAAATCATATATATACAGAAAAACCTTTGCTCTCAACAGGTCTGAATCGAGGCCTACCCTCATAGGACCTAGCCTGAAGATGATGATTGTGAATTCATCGAAACATTACAGATATATGCAAACCTTTACACGGGAAGAAACCCGAGAATATACAAATTTACATACATACATACATACATACATACATACATACATACATACATACATACATACATACATATATATGGTTTTTTCCATATATAAGGATAAAGTAGGTGGATATAGGCACAATTTTTGTACAGCAACCAATGCTCGAGGTTATATTTTCTATATTTATAATAATATGCAATACATCCTTTAACTATTCAAAACATGTAGTATTTTCTGATATTACACTCATTCTATATATAATATTTTCGTATAATCATCTTATCTAAAATGCAATTTGTATTTAATGTTCGGTCAAAGTTCTACCGGGTTTTCTCTACCCTGGGAGTTTAACTATACTTTTTTATTTTTTACTTATGAGCTCCACTTTTCATTTTACCACTCTCACCCTTTTCCAAGCAAATCTTCCTTTCTTAAGTAGGCACCATTCGTTTCACTTACATTCTCGTTGTTCCAACAAGAGAAGAAAAAGCTGGATGTGAATGGCATCTACAATATGAGAAATTATGTAAGGACCCAGGGTTCCACTTTTTAATAGAAATAGCTGCAGTATGATTTTCCCACAAGCAATTGGACACTAGTATTTTTAGCTAGTGGAGAGTCTGTGTAAGTTAAGAATAGCAATTGCTACAGTGGGAAACTGCACAGTTTCTATTAAGGGGACAGTCAGTGCAACAGCTGGCTGGTGATGGATTCATATGAAATATGCAATTGTGCAGCATACATAGGAATACATTTTATAAATTGTTTATAGTGGAATTGTGAAAAGACAATGGCATATTGTTGCCTTCTTTCTATAACGGGCATAGTGTTTGTATCAGTTTCTAAGGCCTTTCCAGCAAAAGGGCTTTCTAGGAGAACAACATAGGTGTGTTTTTAAAATTGGAAGAAAGTTAGATAGATACCATCTGTGCATCTGTTCAGAATGTGCAATATTTAGAAAAGCAGGCCAACTTGGACACAAGAAAAGGGAGTCACTGCATTTCACAGATGGTCTTCTTCATTTAGTTTTGTGTACCACCCTAAAAATGTAGTGGGAAAGCAATCTTTTCCCATGCAGATGAAACTAAGAGAAGATTCTTTTTTCTGGAATCAGGTCATCATTTAACATTATAGCAAAGCATTTCCCAAACACTGATATTCACTGAGTTGTGTTTGAAGAGAAGCAATGAGGTGCCTGTTATTTATTTCCATAAAAGTAACAACAGTGAGTAGGGGATGCACACTGGTGGATTTGTGAAAATGCAAGGCAGCATCAGATGCTAAAAGTAGCAAGCACAACACCTTACAACTTGAAAATAAAATAAAATTGTATTCTCATTCTCACAGCTACTCGATCAGGGGTGAAATCCAACAGGTTCTGGACAACCAGTAGCAGAAATTTTGAGCAGTGTGGAGAACCTGCAAATACCACCTCTGGCTGGCCCCAGAGTGAGGTGGAAATTGAGATTTTGTAGTATCCTTCCCCGTGGAGTAGGGTGGAAATGGAGATTTTGCAGTATCCTTCCCCTGCCATGCCCACCAACCCACACCATGCCCACCAACCCACCCCCACAGAGCCAGTAGTAAAAAAAACAAAACACCACTGTACCCAATGATAGTATTTACTATATTTGTAGTCCCCAACTTATGAGTACAGTTGAGCCTAAATTTTATCTTGCTAAGTGAGAAATTTGTTCAGATAAGTTTTTCCCCATTTTATGACTTTTCTTGCCACATTTGTTAAGCGGATCAGTGCAGTTGTCAAATTAGCAACACGGTTGTGAAGTGAAAGTGGTTTCCCCTTTGAGAGCTGTATACAACGAAATTTCATTTTAATGCATGCTGATTAGTGTACATTCAAAGTGACAATAAAGTTATTAATGTATTCTACTCTATTCATTGACTTTGCTCGTCAGAAGACAGGAAAAGGTGATTGCATGGCCCTGGGGCACTGCAACTGACATAAATGCTATGCTGTCAGGCACCCAAATCTAAATCACATGACTATGGGGGTTGCTGCAATGGTCAGAAGTAGTAACAATAGTCATAGGTCACCTTTTTCAGTGCCGTTGTAACTTCAAACAGTAACTAAGGGAACTGTTGTAAGTCGAGGACTACCTGTATTAATAATTAACCTCATGGTCCTGTTTGCAAGACCAAACTGGAATATATTCTGGAACATAGTAAATAACTGGCACATTAAGTTTTGTATCAATGTGCCTTAGCCCCGAACTGCATTGAATTATAAAGGTGTATAGATTTTTTAATGTAAGATTAAATTCTACAAAAATGCAAATATTAACTTCTATTTGCAGTAGTGGCTAATACCTGTTGTAATTAACTGTTGTAAATAACTGTTAATAAGTGGCTAATACACTGCTGGCTCTTCAGCTTTGAAACGGAAATCTGCACCGGCCCCTAGAGTCGGAAACGACTAGCACATATGTGTGAGGGAAACCTTTACCTTTACTAATAACTGTAGCTTGGGTGAGGGATGAGGGTGAAGGTTCGTTCTCCAAGCTTGTGGGTTGGTTTTCAAATGTTTTGTTACCAGGCTAGGTATTTAGGAGATGTGGTGTTTAGGGGATGTCAGTGTTTTTCTGTTTATCAGAAAAATATGACCAACTGACCACACAAAATCCTTATAAACAGAAAAACATTCGAAGTGACAATAAAGTTATTAATGTATTCTACTCTAGTCATTGACTTTGCTTGTCAGAAGACGGCAAAAGGTGATTGCATGGCATCCTCTAAACTCCACTGAAGATGTTACCTAGCCTGGTAACAAAATGTTTGGAAACCAGCCCACAAGCTCTGAGAACTTATCACTTATTAACTTATATTTTTGTATACAGCTGGTGAATGACTTATGGACCTGCACCACTAGATACAGCATATTGAGGGCCTTGATAACTTTCAAAATATTGTCATTTTGTGACAAAGGCTCCAATGAAGTTCCATAAAACAATATAATGTCCTTACCTCTTAGAGTGAGACAGATGTTGTTTTGTTTTGCTTTGCCTTCCTTCTGAGCTTCTTCCAACACTTGAAATGGAAGGGACCAGTGATGGGGTGCTACCAGTTCACCCCATTTTGGGCGAACAGGTATCCGCAGCAGCAGGAGGCTTCACCCACCTGCCCGGACATCATCAAATTTGATATGCGTATGCACAGATGGGGTGCACACAGATGGGGAGCAAACCAAGAGCAAAGGTAAGTGAAACCCACCCCTGGAAGGGACCTTCTCACACATCCTAAGAATGAGTTGAAGTTTTTTATTACTCCAGTTGTAGGTTACCATGTAGGTCTTCGGCAAGGCAAATCCCAGCCATTGTACGTAGAAATCACTTATTTGTTTGTTTACTACTACTATTTATACCTCACCTATGTCTAATGACAGTTTCAGAAGATGAAAGAGTGAACAAAACTATGAGAACTAAATACAATCCAGCAAAATATACGCAGCAATTATTCCCGAAATATCACAATGGCATCATAATACATCCTTAAGAGTTAGAAAAGATTTTACTAAGATTAAAGGATCTTTGTGGCCAGACAGACAGTGAGCTGAAGTGGGGGCATTGTTAAAAATGATAAGGACTCTTTTACAACAAGCACAGTACCTGATGATTTCATAGTCGTGTCCATATATTTTTGGCAAACATATCCCAAGTTTCCAACAGGAGATAAAACAATTCTAAAACTTCTCCATATCCCATCAGTTCACTGAGATGAACTGAGCCTGGAAACAGACTAATGAAGATAAAGATCTACTGCCATGTTCAGCCATGTTCAAGAGAAATCCCATGATGTCCTATAACCTACATAAGTTCAGCCCGAAGTAAATTAGAGAACAGATGCCCAAAACAGAGCCTTGGAAGATAGCTGATAGAATGTGAACACATTCCTAATTAAAGCTCAATTACTTGCGAGGTGCATTGAATCTAGGGAGTGACTCTGTGTTGCAAACTGAACGTTTGTTTTTTTTTTAAAAAAAGGTCTTATTGATAACCCTTTAAAGATTATAACTGAAGATACGAGGTCAATTTGGAGGAGTATACAAAAGAACAGAAGAGGAATCATTCAGAAAAGGTAGCCACAGACACACTTCACCTTTGGAGGTGGTTAGAGGCATCACATTTCTGGGTGTGCAGCTAATGAGTAGGCTGGCTTGGTTGCTCAACAGGAAGACATTGGTGAAGTGGGCACATAGGTTCGCCATTACAGTCTTAGGGTTTAGGTTTATAATATGCATCTATATAGCATATCGATATGTGTGTTATATATGTCTACACTTTGGAGAGCAGGCAACAGAATTTCATTTTAATATGTGCCAGTGTGTCAACTTTAAAAAATGATAATAAAGATTATCTAACCAATAATTCTTTCTCAACCACCTATATATTCAAACTATCCTTTTTTCTACCTATACAATTAATAAAACTATCCTTTAAAAATATTGGATAAATATTTGATATATTTATCAAATATGTGATAAAGCATCTTTATCACATGCTGGAGGAATGCTAGAAGACAGCAGGCTAGAGATGGAAGAGGAGGTGAACACAATATTTCTTATTTTAAAAGTGGTGTTTTGTTTTTTTTTTAAAAAAACTATAAATTTCCAAAGTTTCATGAGATTTCAGGACATAAAGGTATTATGAGATCTAGCTACCGAATGAGATTAGGACTATTTACAAATATTTAGCAACATCAACTAGTGATACTGTTAGGCTGTTTTATATACCTATGGCTACCTTATTGTTAGTGCTTAACATCAGTTGCTGTCTGACCAGCAGGCTTCCATTTCTTACTTCGCCTTCTAACATCCGTGCAACTGTTTTGCTTTCTTGGCTACCATATTTGGGCTGCAAAAGTCTGGAAACGAGTAGATGGCATCCAAGAGATACAAAAGGGAGCCTATACTTGCAACCATTTAGTGAATGAATATCTGGATTCTTGCAGTTCGTATAGGGTAGTTCTCCTGTTTTGGGCGAGAGCCTTAGGGCAACTATTTCTGTCGCTGAACAGGAGTCACAAATTCTTCCCAAAGAGCAAGGATAAGGCAAGGACATAAAAGGGTTTGGTTATTGTGATAAACATACAAGTGTTATCTCTTTACCATAGATACTGTCTTTGGTGGAGTTTTTTTTTTATGAACTATTCGTCTGAAAAAAGGAAGCCCTGGGACTAGATCTTTCACCTTCCTTCTATTGTCATTTTCCAATTGTTTTATTTTATTTTATTTTAAAAAAAACAACTACGTTAGCAGCTTGACTAATGTTGAATTTCAGCCTGGATTTGGAAACACCCAGAAAAGGGAAATGCCAAGACAAAGTTATGGTGGTGGTTGTTGTTTTCTATTAGTCTGTTAACTGAGTTTTTTAACTGGGCTACAGGGAACAATGTTGGCTATCTCAGTCCCAATTTTCACTTCCTTGCAGAGTGCGAGGGTTGTTAAGGGGAAAATTCTTTGACTTGTCAATGGTACACATAGTAGGGCCCGCTTGTTGCTGCTCCTAAAATTAACAGGTTCTCTGACGATTTGGGTAGACTAATGAGAAAATCTCTGATTTTCTCATTAGTGTACCCAAATCCCCAGTTGAGCGGAGAGACCCTTCACCCATGTCTTCTGTACCAAATATTTGTTTTATTTTATTTATTAATTTTGTCAACAAGTACAAGGAATCAAGTAACAGTATAAACATAGACATTGGCACAAAAATTGGTACAATTAAAGATATAAATAGGTAAAACATAGCCATAAACATATGGGATGATTACAAATATATGGGGACAGTAGGACAGGGATGGTAGGCATGCAGATGCACTTATGCACGTCCCCTTAAGGACTTCTTAGAAAGCATGAAAGGTCCATGGTAGACAGTTTAAGGGAAAAGGTATGGGGATTAGCGAGACTAACAACAGGACTAACAACAGGATCAGGTAGGGTGTTCCAGACATTTACAACTCTATTGCAGAAGTCGTACTTCCTACACTCCAGATTAGAGCGATTCGAATCTATTGATAGCCCTTGTGATGTTGTGGTTGAAATTAAAATACTCGTTTACAGGTAAGGTATTTTGGTAAATAATCTTATTAACTAAGTATAGATCAGAGCAAAAAAGAAGACATTTTTTTCAAAAAATGTATAAATCCAAAAGTGATATATGCCTACAGGAGACACATATTAAAAGGACCAAAGATACCTTTTAGAGGTCAAAAAAATAGGGAAATTATATACAGCATTGGCCTGTAAAAAGAAAGGGGGGGTAGCAGTGTATATTAAAGATGGGTTGAAAGGGAAACAGATATATGAAGATGGAGAAGGAAGAGTATTGGTAGTAGAGATAACACTGGAAAGTAAAAATATGTCATTAGTGGTAATATATGCACCAAATACCCAACAAAATAAATTTTATACCAAATTACACAAGAAATTAATTGAGCTAGAAGTAGAAAAGATATGCCTAATAGGCGATTTAAATGCAGTGGTGGACCCGACAATAGATTATAAAACTAGAAGAGGGATTAAGAAGAAGAAAAGGAAAGTACCAGAATCTTTTTTTTAAATGGTCCAGGAGTTAGGACAGGGATATATGGAGAGAGAGAAACAAAAAAGTTAATCAGTATACTTTCTACTCTAACCTCTATGACTCATGGTCCAGGATTGACATGATTTGGACAGATATAGATATAAACAATGAGATATTGGAAATAGAAATACTATCAAACAATTGGGCAGATCACAACCGGATATGTATTAAATGGAAAGGGAAGTCAAAACAAAAAGGAAGATGGACCAGGAGTCGTGGGATAATTGGAGATGAGAAGTATATTGATTGGATGACAGGAGAATTGGCTGTTTTCCTAAAATATAATTTGAATAACGATACCACATTTCCTACGCTCTAGATTAGAGCAATTCAAATCTATTGATAGCCCTTGTGATGTTGTGGTTGAAATTAAAGTAGCCGTTTACAGGTAAGGCATTTTGGTAAATAATCTTATTAACTAAGCATAGATCAGAACATAGATGGCCTAGTTCGAGGCTGTCCAGACCTAATATTTCGAGCCTGATGGTATAGAGAATTTTATTTCGAGCAGAGGTTTTGAGTACTCTTCTAGTGAAATATCTCTGGACCCTCTCTATTGTAGTCATGTCTGAAATACAGTGTGGATTCCAGACAGATAAACAATATTCTAGTATGGGTCTGGCAAAGATTTTATATGCCCTAGTCTGGAGTATAGCATTACCAGAGAGAAAACCTCATAAAATAAGGTTGACAACTCTCAGTGCCTTCTTTGCAACAATGCCACAGTGAGCTCTGGGACTCAGATCTTTTGAAATGAGTACTTGATTGATTGAAAACTGAACAGTAGTCTCTTAAATCGATTTCATTTCCAACCAATTTCAGCATGGGAATTAAGTACTTTGATGTGTCGGTTGGTGACCCCGAGAGGGAGGGCCTTCTCTGTGGGAGCGCCGACCCTCTGGAATGAACTACCCACAGCACTGCGAAACCTCCCAGATTTAAGGACATTTCGCCGGGAGCTGAAGACGCTGCTCTTCCGGCAAGCCAGCCTGTGATAATTAGGGTTTGAAAATGGGAAGGGGAATGTTGAATTGGGGAATTGTGATTTTAAGATTTTTAATAGTTTTAAATTTTTTTAAATTACAGCATATTATTTAATTCTTTTTTAAGTGTATATACGTGTATTTTATTCTGCTGTAAGCCGCCCCAAGTCCTGGCTGAGATGGGGTGGGGTATAAATCTAATATAAATAAAAAATAAATAAATAAAAGTACTAGAAGGCTGCCATGTGGAAAAACTCCAAGACAACATTCAATTGGACTTATATTTTTGAATGCAAATAGAAATAAAGTAGGAAAGAAATAAAGTAAGTAAAAAACGAAGTATATAAAAGTAATTGAAAGACAAAGTTATCCCTCCCTCTCCTTGAGAAATTCAATAAGATATAAAACCTTTTACATTGTATTGTGAACAATAGCAGTATTAGCACAATAAGCAACAATAATGCATCTATATGAATTATTAAAACAATGTCACAGAGATATAGTTGTTTCAAACAATGCTCTACTAATGAACTTAATGATATGAATCCCAAAATGTTATAGAGAGCTAATATTGTTCTTTTTTCTTTTCTGCTTACAGATGTGTATACTTTGAATTGCTCCCTTCCCAAAACAGCTCTTTGTTTGTTGCATATTTCCTTGCTGCTGATCCTGCCAACCATCATGTTCTCCCTGCCATACCTTCTTCCTTCCACAAATAGATTGTTTGCATTATCTAATCAGAACTCCTTAAGATCTTGCATTTTTCTGTTGCTGTTCGTTTCCCCCTCTGAACAGATCATTTTCATCTGTTCCATTCCTTCTATCTCTTTCTATTCTCACAAGACATCTCTCCTTTAACTTACCTTTCCTTTAGAGAAAGCACTGATGCACTGGAGAGAACTCACCTATTAATATAAAATGGCTGCAGTATTTCCTACAATCCATTGTTCCAGATCACCTTGTGTAAGCCAACATTATTTTGGTAGCATTAAATCTCTATTAAAACAATATAGACTATAATGGTAGCATCAACATTAAGGGTGCCACAGCTATATAGCATGTCTAGTGTGTTAATGGAGATTTTCAGTCATCTAGGTGTTTTTTCAAGAGGCAACTAGAATTTCTTATTTTTCTTTGAGAAGTTTCCTTCTCATCCAAGAAGCTTCTTCAGCTCCCTGAAGAAGCTCCTCTGAAGAAGCTTCTTGTATGAGAAGTGATACATCTTCAAAGAAAAACAAAGTCCAATTGCCTTTTGAAAAAGCATCCTTGGAACATGTCCAGTGTGGTTGTTGGTTGCATTGCTCATCCCGTGAGATTACCAGGATTATATGATAGACCTTTAAGGCAACTGGTGTTATCTGGATACATGGGAACATGTTGTGAATTGCTAATAATATATTATATAAATATTATTCATACTCATGTTTTAAAGTAATAATCTGGTGTTTCTTTGGAGCATTTTAATTGAAGGGATAGTGCTGGTTGGAGAGAACGTATTATGTTTATTGCAAAATACATGTTGGGGTGAAATGATATGGTGGAATATAACCAGGATACAACCCTATTTGACCTTGATTGCTTATTTTTAATGCAATCAAAAATAACGTTTCCTGTACACATTAAGCAAAAGACAAAGTATCAGTGATACTGAATATGATTTATCTTCCCATTTGCAATGCTTAATGGTTTTATAAATTGTAATTGGTATGGGATAATTTGTATCAACATCAATTCACATCAATTTTGACAAATGCCGGAATACTGTCATTTAGCAAATTAATAATCTAAAATTCACAGACACACATATTAATCATGGACTTGTTATGAGGACAATGACTTACTAGCATACATGGAGGATAAAGTAAATACCAATTACCTCAGTGCTGCAGTTATAAAATGGTTATCTACACAGCAACAATAAGTGCAGCTTCTATGGAACCTTGTGTTTGTTTAGCTGATAACATTCAGCAAAAGATCAGTCCTCATTAGAGTTTCCAAAGATCTCCCTCTGGTTTGTGAGAAGAAAATAAAAGTAACTTCACTACTTCTAAAATAAAATATCCTCAAACATGTTTTCTGTTTCTTTTGATGAAACTTTGACTCATCCATTTTGGGGCCTATTGAATTCATTTCATTTTTATCATGCGTTGAATCATAGAATTCTATGAACTGGCAAAAGCTTTCAAGCTACAGTTCTTCAAATGGGTTGACCCTGTGTTTCTTTGTACTGCCACCTTAATGTGCTTATTAGTGAAAACAGACATAAGCATTGTTCAAAAATATAAATAACCAAAACAGACAAACAAATAAATAAACGAGCCCATTGTCACTTATATCAGCTAATATTTGGGAAGATCATTTGTTACCTTATGGGTTCAAGCGGAGAATTGGAACTGGAAGGCCTCCCTTCCCAATTATTTATTTATTTATTTATTTATTTATTTATTTATTTATTTATTTATTTATTTATTTATTTATTTATTTATTTA
>JANHFP010006349.1:108448-124372 GCA_032468135.1 Calamaria suluensis
AAGGCAAGGGGAGCTGCGATGTTCCCTCCCATAATTGGGCAACCATAATTGGGCAACCAAGTAACCCTACAATTACATATGTGTGTGTGTGTGTGTGTGTGTATATATATATATATACCAACTTTAAAGTTCCCCAAAGACTATCCCAGCAAAATAGATCTAGTAGACTGTAGGTATTGGCTTCTTTTAATTTGGCAGACATTTTCTTAGTTGAAAATTTTAACAAACATTTTTCAAATTTAAATGTAAACTTAATATGAGGACATGTAAGTATTCCATTTTCTGCAAGAAGAAAGAAAAGTGCCTTTATTAGGGATTCACACAGAATCGGACATTAAAGAAAATTGACAACTAGTAAATTGTAAGTGCTTCCAGATAGAGGAATCTTGGGATTATTGTCCAATTTAGGAGTCTGTTGTTCCATCTTATTATTTTATAATGTTGGGAAAGAAAGAAGATGAAGAACTAATGGGAAGCCTCTGGAAGGATTATAGATAGACATTTCAGAAAAAAATGTGTTAGTGTGGTACCTAAAATAGTTTAGAATAAGAAGCTCAGACCAAAAATGCTCCTGTAGAGAAGAAACAGCTGTTGTAAAATAGAATATTGAAAAATGCTACTCATTCCCTGATTAGGTATCTGTAAATTAACTTAAAGCAATTATCACTATCCAGGAATAGTTTAGTTGGGAATTTTTTTTAACCTAGATTCACTTCAGGTATGATATAATCAGAGGTGGGTTTCAGCAGTTTCTGACCAGTTCCGGAGAACCGGTAGCGGATATTTTGAGTAGTTTGGAGAACTGGTAGTAAAGATTCTGACTGGCCACACACCCTTCTATTCTCTGCCTCCCGGGTAATGGGGATTTTACAGTAGCCTTCCCCTGCCACGCCCACCAAGCCACGCCCCACCAAGCCATGCCATGGCCACCAAGCCACACCCACAGAACCGGTAGTAAATGTTTTTGAAACCCACCACTGGACATAATGTTCTTGTTTACAGACTAGTTCAATGGGCATAATCGAGGTCCATAGGTTTGAAGCTTCAAAAAGTATAAACTAATCAGAACATTTACATTTTAATTATATACATAATGTGACAGACCCCTTTTCCCCTATCATCCTTCTCACAATTTGTAATACAGATGAAGCAATCTTACAATTACAAACTTTGCTGTGCAAATACTGCAAAGAAATACATGAGCAGAATATAATGATATAGTTAAATCAGAATTATCTTGACATCATACCCTCCCCCCCAAAAAAGTAGTGATTTGACCCTTTAATCATAAAGACAAGAATTACTGTATGCTGTTAGTCAAAGATGAGAAGAGAGTATAGGAGCATGAGTCAAAATTCCTGAACAAGCGTAAAGAAAAGTAATGTAGAGGGGGAAAAGGTTAAACAAGGTTAAAACAGATTGAAAGAGGGAAAGTAAGAACTGGAGGGGAGTAGCATAAAGGAAAGGATCCTGATATTGGAGGGGGAAAGGACTGAGTTACAATGAAGTCAAGAAGGTAGCAACTTTAGATAAAAGCTTTGCACAAGGACACCAAATTTTTTTAAAGCCCCTTGCAGATAAGAATGAGTATTAAATTCATGAGATAAGGAAAAAATGTAGCCAAATTTAATTTACACCAACCCCCAACCTCCAGTGTTTGTGGATGGGAACATTTTGGTTTCTAGGGCAAGTGGTACAGATTAATTTTATTGAAAGAGGAATTATCAAAAATTAAGCAAAGCCATTCCTCCATTTTCTGCA
Organism: Calamaria suluensis; assembly: GCA_032468135.1. NCBI lineage: Eukaryota > Metazoa > Chordata > Lepidosauria > Squamata > Calamariidae > Calamaria > Calamaria suluensis. The sequence continues at coordinate 110,210 of JANHFP010006349.1, forward strand.
CTTTGCAGAATGATGCTTATCCTGGAAGGGACTGGTGTGATGTTGAGTATGTTGTCTGAAGGGATAAGTGGCAATATGGGAATAAAGGCACAAGAGCCTCATAACATTGGTAGAATCCACCCAACATTTATGAACTCCTTCTTTTCCTTCATCATCACCACCAGTTCCACCCACTTCAGAATGAGCTACATGAAAACTGTATCCACTGCTCTTCATCCACATTCTTCAAAAGTTTTCTGATACATATGGAAAGAGAGGTAGATAGGTTTGTTAGTTTTAAATTCAACCTATGGATTTTTGGTGGTAAGACACATACACACATAAAATAAAAATGAAAGCTAAAGGAATATATATCTCCATTAGTATATGCTTATCATATTCTGAATTAGAGGGCATGCAATATTATGCAAATTGCAGAAAAGGAATAAGCAATAATAACCTCTCATAACATTAAAAAAAGGAAATGCAACTAAACCTAGTTTATATCACTACCATTAGTTGTCCATATTTTTTATCCTTGTCAACCACTCAACCAGCTTATATGTGGTCTTTTGTTCTGAAGCTTCTAATGTCTTTCTTCTTCAAGAATTTTTTAATTCCATCCAATCAGAACTTCCCCAGTCTTTTCCTTCCTCTTCATCCATTCATTCTTCACTTGCAATTTTTCATTCTCTCAATATTATCACGGCACCTCCACACTTCTTTCATATTGGTCATTCATTTTTGTATTAAATCCACATTAATTTATCACCCATTTTTGAATATATGCCTTCTCATCTTACCATATACGTTTCTTAACCCCGTCCTATTTCACTCAACCTACTTTTTTTCGTTTGAGATCCTCAACATTCATCGTTATGTAACAAAATAGCCAAAGCGTGTTCTCATGAACAGCTACAGTATTTTGGTTTCTTTCCACAAAGATTCTTTCCTTGTAGCAGATTATATAGGATACATATAGACAACATTTTTCTATCTCCCTCCCTCTTTTGGAAATATTCTATCAATGCTCTGTCATATTTATTTACTTCCTCTACTTTTCCTATCTATGTATACAGTAAACTGCAATTGTTCTCTCTACTTTCTGTGTCATGTTTGGTAATTGACGCATTAATTTTCAGAGCCATACCCTTTATTGTATCTAATATTATCTAAGGTTCTCAGCTAACCATAAGGCATCATGTTCAAATAAAAGTACATCTGATTTAACACATCCACTCACTCCCAAACAGCACACTTCTAATGTTGCCACAAACATTATATATTTATTCATAATTATATTAAGTAATCGAGGGGGCATCACCCATATTGAACTGCTCATTCACATGCATGTTTTATTTCCATTATCTACTACTCTTATTGCAATCAACTTTCAAGTTCATATTTGTTCAAAGCAGTCCCTAATTCAAGTTCATAGTTGAAAACAATCTATATTTCAAATGTATTGTCAACTTTCTTTCTCTCAGATCATTGCTCAATGATTTGCTGCTGAACAGCAAAAATCTAGTCTAAAAACTCTTTACTTGGCAAAAAGAAAAAATCACACTTCACAATTTTTGCTCCAAATTAAAAATTCCAAATACCATTTCTGTCATCAGATTGGCCCACAGAAATTGACTTCTTCTTGTGCTTTTGGTCAATGAAGGATTTCATCTAACCCTTTTAATAAAAGAGAGAAACTACAAACTAAGGGTTCTGCCGTACACCAGAAACATTAAATTGCTTGACTCCTGAACTGAAACTGGCTGGAAATGAAACTAACTCAAGTTTCCATCTGAATTTCAATCCATTTATTACTTAGCAATGATGCCAGAAGATATTCTGCCTGAATTATGGTTTAAGACAGCTGAGCTTGTCGATCACAAGGTCCAGCGGTTCGAATCCCTAGTGCTGCGTAACGGGGTGAGCTCCCGTTACTTGTCCCAGCTTCTGCCAACCTAGCAGTTTTGAAAGCACATAAAAATGGAAGTAGAAAACATAGGGACCACCTTTGGTGGGAAGGTATCAGTGTTCCTTACGCCTTCGGCGTTTAGTCATGCCAGCCACATGACCATGGCGACGTCTTCAGACAACGCTGGCTCTTCAACTTTGAAACGGAGATGAGCACTGGCCCCTAAAGTCAGAAATGACTAGCACATATGTGCAAGGGAAACCTTTATCTTTACCTTTAACAAGATAGCAGCAGATAACAAGATTCTGTTATCTACTCTGTAATAAAGTAGGGTTCCAATAGGCCATGTGGTGTCTGGTTTTTTTTTACATAGTCAACATCAATGATCTGGCAGCTACCTTGCTAAAAGTTCTTTGAAATGAAGAATTCCCTGAGGATGGCAAAAGCTTCTTTACAAGTTCATTGAAAGTAGAACTTTAATACTAATATTTATGAGAAAGGGATTCACAAACGGTGTGGGATGTCGTCATGCATAGATTCACTTTGTTCCAGGAACAAGAGTTTAGGGCTGAGTTTCCTTTGAATATCAGAGCACTAAAAACTTATTGTCATGCCTCTGTCATCATCCCACTCGGAGGTCGAGGAAGAACAGCTGGCAGAGAGCAGTGAGGGGGAGACTGGAGCTGAGGATAAGGATGGTGAAGAGCAGACACAGGCTGGACCCATCGAACTAGGGGCAGAGCCAGAAAGGGGAAGTTCAGAGGAGAAACTGGGAGCAGCTCCCCCACCTGATCTGAGACAGAGACGCAAGGACAAGAGAGCTTTAGAAAAAGATCTACTCAGGAGGAAGTGAAGAATGGGACACAGCTGAGCTGAAGCCTTTAAAACTAGCCAGTTTGAGATTAGAAGTGCTGTAGTCAAAGTCTGAATTTGCGGTTATAATTGCCCTCTGCTCCTAAATACCTTGGTAAGATATTCTTAGCCAACTTCATTCAGTGTTATCTCTGAGCACCTTGGACTGCAGCCAGAGTTCATTGTTCTCTCGGAGTCTCTACACTTTGTTTTGGAAGTAAGCCAACATTGCTGGAAAAAAGCATTTGGGTTTTAAAATAAAGACTGCTTACTTACAATTTATTGCCTTTTTTGTTGATGCATGGGTCATCATACTTATTTTGGCTTTGATATTTGCTTTATTATTGGATCAATGGAGAACAACTGTGCAGATAAATTAGCACTTTGGCAGAGAGACTCAGCATCTCAAGATGTTTCACCTTCATCCAGTTGAGAGCTTCCCTTTACCACGGGTAAAAACTAGCTTAGTAGCAATAGCACTTAGACTTATATACCACTTCTCAATGCTTTACAGTCCTCTCTACGTGGTTTACAGAGTCAGCATATTGCCCCCCAACAATCTGGGTCCTCATTTTACTCACCTCGGAAGGATGGAAGGTTGAGTCAACCTTGAGGCTGGTGAGATTTGAACTGCCAAACTGCTGACAGCTGGTGATCAGCAGAACGGTCTTCACTCTAACCACTGCACCACTGAGACTTAGTACATTGTGTACATCAAAGACACCACCCAGAAGTCAACTATGGTTTCTTTCCCAAATCCCCAAAACTTTAACCTTAGACTGTCTATTGTTGTCTTCACCCCATTCCTAAGAGGTCTGTAAGGGGCGTGCATAAGCACATCAATGTGTCCAACATCCCTGTCCTACTTTCCCTTTTTACTAGTATTGTTTTCATGTATTCAAAATATGTTTATATTTTTATCTGTTATCTTATATATGATTGACAAATAAATTAAATAAATAAATAAAAACATCTAGAGCATAGTGTTAGTCTGTTAAATCCACTCACTATTTATTTTAAAATAATTACCTACATTACCCATTAAAATAAAATTCAGTGTAGTTTACTGTTACTTACTCCATATGGAATCATTTAAACCATACCACAGATACCTCTGGGTGTCCTTGTGTGCCATGTCGGAAAATTGAGCTGACTTATTTCTTTGGTCAAAAAAGATTTTATTGGCATTTGTTAAGATTAAGGAAAAGGGTATAGGGGTTTAAATCCATTTGATAAGACAATGTCTTGTTTCTCACGATTAAAAGGTATAAAACATTATAAGATCATAGTTTTAAGGTTATTACACTTTTACATTTGTAATGTACAGTTGACTAACAATAAGGTATTTCCTGTTCCAGCAATGGTACATACTTAATTAAAATAATAACTTAAATTTCCAGTTTTCTATTTATCTTTTTCATGTTCTATCAAACACAATAGTAATGGATTTTTATTTTTCTTGTGATGTTAGTCTCCTGGGTAACGCCCCACCTACCTTTCCAGGTCCAGGCTGTTGGGCCTCCTCCCTCTCCCTTTCTTTTGGTCTTGCCCCCTCTCCCCAGGCCCTAGCAGGTCACTTTCTAGGAAGTCTTTATGTTCAGTACAAAAAGTTTCCGCTTTTTGTTTAATTGTTTAATTTATATCTTTTTTCTTCCTAGAATACCAACAAACCCTCTGGCAACAACCATCTAAAACAATATTTTTAACAGTTTCTTGGTTAAAAATTGATATTTTGTCCTGTTCTCCCTTATCTTTCTAGGAATCTGTTTCAATACTGTGATCTCCTTGTCCCTATATCTCAGTATCCCCCACTCATTGCCCTCATCATCTCATCTCTTGCAGTTTGTCTCAAGAATATAATATGAACTTCCCTTGGGACATTGTTTACTCTAGCATAATTTGAATTCACTCTATATATCAAATCAATGTCTCCCTAGATTAATGTTGTATCTACTCCAGTTAATTCTGCCAACAGTTGCCTCATTAAGCCCTTCAGATCCTCCCCTGCTTCCTCCACCACATTGGAGGATCCACTCCAATCACCACTCCATCACCAGTGATTCCTAGATTTGCATGTATATCAGCTGTACTGTAACTGAGCTGACTTATTTCCAACTCAGTTATAGTTCAGCTGATACACATGCAAATCTAGGCATCACTTTTACAAACATTCTTCCTCCATTATTCTCCCACAGGCAAAAAAATTTTATTCCCAGGTCCTGAACTTCAGGTCCAATCATGGAAATGCTAATTTGCTTTTTTCACACCTGCCCTTGAAATTGACAAGACCAACTGATAAACAGATTTCCCCCACCTACTCCCACACTTTTTTTTCTTCTTGTCTATGTAATAGTGCTTTCGGGAAGGAGATATTCATTGGTGAACACCTGCAACAGCTTGTGATAGAGTCGTGGTTCTTTATTTTTATTCTCAACATTTCAAGGCTGCGGAAGTGAAGAGTGTTTCTTTAAACAGCTCCTTTAAACAGCTTCTGGTGGCTTGAGGAGTGAAAAAGAGAGAAGTGTTCTACACCAAGAGCCCCCAAACATGGCAGACTTGTGGATTTGAACTCCCAGAATTCTCCAGCTAGCTATGCTAGCTATGCTGGCTAGCTATGCTGGCTGGAGAATTCTGGGAGTTGAAGTCCACAAGTCTTAAAGCTGCCAAGTTTGAAGAACTCTGTTCTACACCTCTCCAAACACTACTGCATTTCAACTGGAATAACAGCCAGCCTCCACAACTTTGCTCTGAATTCTGTATACTGTATATGGGATGTGTATATTTATGGATTTTGAAAATTCGGATTTTGAAAATCCTCTGATATAGAAAGGCATTCCAAACTAGCATTACATAAAGTGTTCAGCTGAGAATATAATATGACCAGAGTTTTCAGGAAGAAAGAAGTGGGTAGGAAAATGAACAGTGAAAGAGACCTCAAATTCTGATTAAGGATTGAAGACATTGACTGCCTGATGGTGTCAGGGCTTTATACTAGAACTTCTGCTTTGCATCAGGAGGTCTCAACTTCAGTTCCATGAATCCCCAGGTAATGCTGGAAAAACCTTTACTTCTTACCAATACTGGGAGAAATGCAATAGAAAATAGCTTCCTGTGCTCCTAAATTTTCAAAGGTTAATACAAAATCCCCATGGTTCCCTAAGATATATAGTGCCATGGCGATTTTTTTCCTGACAGAGATTTAAGCTGTCTTACTTGCTATAAGGAATTGAAACAATTCAGTGACTGCTCCAAGCATGTATCCCAGGAGAAACAAGATGTAAAATGTAAGACTATATTTCAGAGTATGTGCCTTCTACCAGCCAATTGCTTCCGTCTGTGTTCCCTATATGTCTGTAAAGAAGTTGATTCCTTTGCAAATTTCTTTGCAATTTTTCTACAAACGTATTCCTCTAAAAGTGAATGTGCAATGCAAAACCTCAAGAGAACAAGCCAAAATATTTTACAAATAGGTAACTGGATCTTCTTAGAGATCCTGGTTATAGTATAACCAGCATTAGTAAACAGTTTTATCTACTATTGCAAAGTGGGCCTCCCAAACTGGAAATGAACACACTCTTAAGAGTGAGTCTGATTTGAACTTCGCATAGATGAAAGGCAGTGAGACCAATCAGTAATGACTTATGAGTACCAAGGGAGGAAGTCAGTCTGCCTTTTTCCTTTCCTTTTTTTTTTTTTTTTTGGCTGTCTAGAGGTTACAGATGTAATACTCTAAAAAGAGAAACAAGAGGCAGAAAACTGAAAAGAATGTCTTAGGCTTTCTCAAAGATTCATCATAATTCAGTTCCATATTAAAAGCCCAAACTTATTTCTAGAACAAAAGAGAAAATTGTTTCTTTATCAGTCAGCCTCAACCTTAAACAAAGTTCTTGAACACGATTGTCCATTTCTGTCAGGTGTTCTCTGGCCATCATCGTCATCATCATCATCATGAATAGGGTCCAAGAAGAACTATTAAAATAAAATCTGTAATGCAAATACACAGGTTGCTGCATTAGTATAGCATTTTACTTTTTAAAAGAATATTATAAGTTTGGGATGATATATTGTATCAATCAATAGTTTATTGATTAGACCTTTGGGCCATATCAAAGTATAGGGTTTACAGACACTAATTATTACTAAAATTGATTAGAAACAATATATTGTACTATATATTACTATAAATGCTGAAATTATAATCTCGAGTATTAGGTTGCTATACAAAAATTGTCTAATTCCCATATACCTTTCCCTTTTTATGGAAAAAAACCAATTAAAAATATATTGACGGAAAAAAAGGATTTTGGAAATTGTGTTATTAAAGTATGTTGTTATTATTCCAAAGTACAGGTATTAATCAACTTATGAGCATATTTTTGAGACCAAAATTTCTGTTGCTAAGTATGGCATTTTAAGTGAGTTTTGCCCCACTTTATGACCTTTCTTACCACAGGTGTTAAGTGAATCACTGCAGTTGTTAAGTTAGTAACACGGTTGTTAAGTGAATCTGGCTTCTGCATTGACTTTGCTTGTCAGAAGTTCGCAAAAGGGGATCTCATGACCTTGAGACACTGCAAGCCATAAATAAGAGTCAGTTGCCAGGCAACCAAATTTTGATACATGAACATGGGGATGCTGCAATGGTCATAAGTGTGAAAAATGGTCATAAGTGATTTTTACTGACCTCAGAAGGATGGAAGGCTGAGTCAACCTTGAGCCCATCAGGATCGAACATCTGGCGATGGGCAGAATTAGCCTGCAATGCTGCAGTCTACCCACTGCGCCACTATGGCTCTTAGAAGGATAATACTGAGATAATCTACGGCAGGGGTGTCAAACTCAAGGCCCGCAGGCTAGATCTGGTTCACGGGGTGCTTAGATCCGGCCTGCAGGACTGGCCTGAAAATATCAAAGGACCACACCCGCGGTACCTCTGCTAAAACAGGCCACGTGGGGGCCCTGCATCTCGTTTTCACCTTCCATGGTCTTCTGCAACACTCTGCTGACCAAAACCACCCAAAAACAGGCCATGGGTGGCAGGTTTTTGGCCTCCCCGACCTGTAGCAGCACTCTGCTGGTCAAAAAGGGATCACAAGGGGGCCTCGGGCTAAGACGAGGCACAGGAGGTACACTCAGACCCCCGCATCACATTTTGGCTGGCAGGGTGCTGCAGGAGGCGTCTGCCCCATCTCCCCACCACCCCCACAGCCAGCCCACAAAGAACTACAAAACTGATCTGGCCCTCGAAGAAATCCAGTTTTACACCCCTGATTTACAGCAAGAAAGCACAACCTTTTCTGATATAATGATGATAACTGAATTTTGAATCCTAAACCAGAAACTGCATTTCAAAACGTAAGCAGAGCCAGGACATATATTAAATTTTATTTAGATTAATTTAAGTGTAATTAACATTAAAAAATGCGAATATACTATCAAGAACATGGTGGGAACATAGCTTTAGCATTGGAACGTGAAAAACTTTGTTGTTTGTGTCACAGGTTCTACAACCGTAGATTCCATCTTTTTAGCAGAAACCATAAGACCTAGATTCTGCTCTTATTACTTGATTTTAATGTACAGCAGTTCTCTAAACCTTAATTAATAGCTCTAAATTTCTGTCTTCTGTAAAGCATGAATATTAGCATTACAAAAATAGAATAATTATGAAGCTAGCATCTATTATCAAGTAGGTAAATGTATCTTCAGTATATTAGATATAGGATTAGGTATAATAAAGAAAATATTGCCAAAGCTGAAATAAGCAAAGAATAAATATTGCATTGGAGCTTATAGAATAATGGGAATAAGTTTGTCCTAAACTCTTGAAAAACTTAATTGCCAGGAAAACTGCCCTTTTTTAAAAATATTTTTTTTAGTTCCTTTTGCCCCAAGTCATAATTGTGTTCAGTTATGGTCTAATACACCAAGATATGCAACCAATGCGTCCTTCTGCTTCTTCAAAACTGTATGCCTTATGAAAACCCACAAACGCAGCCTAACCTAGGGCAGTTCTTCCAGCAGACAGCACTGATATAATTACAGTAGTTTTTGTTGCAATAAACCAGATGTTCTCGTTCTGGAATGCAAGCATTTTCCCCTTCTTCAAGCACCATTTAATATGTTGCCTCTTTTTAAGCCTCACATCAGCTGTTCATAAAACTCTTTCCCCATTGAATATAGTTTACAGATTTCGTTTACAGATGCTTACAGTATGTCTGAAAAGAATGAGACAATAAGGGGGGGGGGGAATTTGATGGATTTTAGGAGAAGAAAAGAAGAAAATCCCTTTCTTCCTTTTTTTTTCATTTTCCTGCTAAGTTTAAAACTATTCTTGCCCTGCTTAGATGTTGAACCATCTAAATGTTTTAACTGATGTCGTTGATTCTTGCCAGAAAATAAAAAGAGTTTCATTTGTTTCATGTAAGCCATCCTACCCTTTAAAAATGTTCACAAGATTTTATGAATTTTGTTCATTCATAAGACAAATTATTTAATTTTAAGCACCTGTGTAATATTGAGAAGATGGTTTTATCTGGTTTATATCTTATCTTTGCTGGGGGGAGGGTTCTAAATTTTATTAAAAGGATTTTTATTGCTTTGTGGGTTTAAATGCATTTAGTAACTCTGTAACTACCCGGATATTTTTAATCATGAACAATGTTTGGCATAATTTAATCCTTATTAATTATAAAATATTAAATGCATAAAGAAACGTAGTAGAGATTTCTTAGCTGTGCTTGTAATAGTTTATCATCTTCAAGGATTAAAGAACTTATGATGTTGAATACATTGTGTGTCCTGTGTCTGTAAGGACAGTATTTCAAAATAAGGAACCCTGATCTAAGCTGATTACTCTATTCCACTCACCCCCCATTAGAAAAAGATTTGAGGGCAGGACATCTTTTATTATGATAGAACACAGAAGCCAATAGGGGGCTCCAAATTCAGATGATCCCTTTGCATTTATTTTCAAGTTAAAACTTGGAGTTCTATAATTGTGAAGTACTGTGCTGTGTGCATTACATTGTAGTACTTTTCCATTTTGCTTCAATGCTTCGTTTTATTTATTACTTTGTTACGTAGCTCTGTTTTTATTTCTAGGATATTCAAAGCAGTTACAAAACAAAGAAACGAAAGAAACAAAGAGAAAGAACAAAAATCCCTGTGGGGATTTTTACAATACTAAGTATGCTACAATACTTTACACAATATTATAACCATACAATAAAGCAAATAAAATCCAATTAAAAATAATCAGGAGCGAAACTCATTCTCAACTAATCATATCTAAATATCCTTTTAGAAATGTGATTAAAAATAAATCAAGATGCATAGTGCATCCTATGTCTCTCAGGGAAGAATATGATATAAAAATGTCGATTCTTGTTCCAATGCATAATTTATCTTAAGAAATCAAAACATGGTTAGATTTGTTTTCATTCACTGTAAGCAACTGCTTTGTAAGGATGAGAAATTACCTCATGAAGCTAAGAAAAGTAGGAAACTTGTGGAATGTAACAATTGTTCCAAAAAGAACAAGTTTGACACAGTGGTGGGATTCAAAAAAATTTTATACCGGTTCTGTGGGCATGTCTTGGTGGATGTGGCATGTCTTGGTGGATGTGGCATGTTTTGGTGGCAGGGGAAGGATACTGTAAAATCTACATTCCCTCCCCACTCCAGGGAAAGGTTATTGCAAAATCCCCATTTCATCCCAATCAGCTGGGACTCAGTAGGCAAAAATAGATGGGGGCAGGGCCAGTCACAAGTGGTATTTACCGGTTCTCCAAACTGCTCAAAATTTCTGCTACTGGTTCTCCAGAACTGGTCAGAACCTGGTGAAACTCACCTCTGGTTTGACATATATAATTCAAGGCATTTTTGCTTTCACTTTCCAATTGACAATGCAAACTCTGAAACAATCCAGCCCTTTCCTGGATGTTTAGGATTCATACAATTAGTTCATGTGATGTAGATTCACCAACAACTAGATAGTAAACCCCATCCAATCATTCCAAATATCAAAAATAACAGAATAAAGCTGAAGCTTCAGTGTACTACAAGCTATTACTTTTTGTCATTGTTTTATGTAGGCTAAATAAAAGTGGTCCTATTTCAGTTCTAGATGATCTCATACACAGGGGAAAAAAAGATAACTTGGACAGGACCACAGAAATGACATAAGATCAAGCAGAAGAGTTCTGAGAATTTTCTTCGATAACCAAGTTAGATAGCAAACTGCAAATGGTTCTTAACACTTCTGCAAAAGCAGCTTAATCTGTTTTTCGTTTATCGATAGACAGACTGAGGGTTTGACTTGGTGCTCAGAGAGTACCAAAGGTTAACTAAAATGGATCAGGAACCTAGAAAGTCTTACCTGTGTCTTCTCCTCGTCTCTTTCTGGCAATAATGACTTGAGTATGTCCCAAATTCCCATCAGAAGTGGATCACGCAAATACAAATACAATCCTTCCAGAAAGAGGGTTATGAGGATTGAATTAATGTAGGTAGATGCATTTACCACACATTCCAGGCTACACATACACTCAGCTGGTAAAACTGCCCAGCTACAAATACTGTATTTTTTGGAGTATAAGATGCACTTTCCCTTCCCCTAAAATAGGGTGAAAATTTGGGTGTGTCTTATTCTCTGAATGTAGCCAAAAACGTGAGGCATGGAGGAGGCAATGGTCTGTGGCAATACCTGCATTCTAGGAGGCTGATCCACCCACCAATCAGCTGCTCATGCTGAATCAGGCTTCAATAATGTGCTGAAGCTGACCTGGCTGTTCAGTATTTGCTGCAAGGACTGTCAGCGTTTGCAGCAGCAATCACATCCAGAAAGCACACACAAGTAACTGATTCAGCAGAATTCAATAACTTCTCTTTATATATAATCTAAAGTTAATATACAATACCAAAAGCAGGTTTTCCAACACAAGGAAAACACAAGCAGAGGAGAGGAGTTTCAGTTTTAGTTTCAGAGATCGCAGCATGCTCCTTGCTGTCTCCTTCCTTGTTGCTCACCCAGCAAATACTGTTTCAGTTTCCAAACAGCCCTCAACACTCTCACACACTAGATGCTAGCCAGATGAATGTCGATGGATGCTGGTAAGTAGAGGCAGATTTTTTTTCTTGTTTTCCTCTCCAAAAACTAAGGCACATCTTTTACTCCAAAAAATCTGGGTATATAAGAGAAACCCCATTACAGAGTTATGGAACTGTCCAACTGCTCTACCAAACACACATCTCTGAAAGGGTTTTGTACTAACTAGAATATACATCTCAATGATTTGGTTAATGATTTAATTTAGCAGCATAGGAAAATGGGTCCAGAGAAATGAGAAACAGGGGATGGAGTACATAGATCATAGCTTGAACCTTGCATAGCAACTTGAAGAAGATATTTTACTAAATATAGACATCTAATGGAGAACAGTTACAGGTACTGGGCATGGTCTAGGGAACAGAAGGACCAGGGGAGACATGATAGCACTATTCAAGTATCAAATATTTGAGGGTCTCCCACAGAGAGGAAGGGGTCAAGTTATTTTCGAAGGCACCTGAAGGCCAGACAAGAAATAAAGGATGGAAAGGATGGAAACTGAACTGATTCAATCTTACAAATAAGGAGAAATTTTCTAACAGTGAGAACAATCAACCAATGGAACAACTTACCTTCAGAAGTTGTGGTAGGTTTTCCAAAAGAGACTGGACTGCCATTTGCCAGAAATGATGTGGGGTCTCCTGCTTGGGCGGGAGTGTGTGGACATCATGATCTACAAGGTCCCTTCCAATTCTGTTAATCTGTAAGGCCTTGATTGTAAAGTCACTTGAAGAAGGAATGGACTGTTCTTGAATCATTAGAGCAGGAAATGCCAACAACAGGAGGAAGGCAGACTTGCAAGTGGAGAAACCACTAGACCGCCTGTTGTGGTTTGTCTTTAGGCATGTGGTAGTGCAGTGTGGAAGCAGCTGCTGAAGACTGAGACCTGGGATTTTAAAACTGATACATATTTCCCATCCCCTACCCCCTTCTTAGAAGCATATTATTGTGAGAAATATGTTGATGGCTTTCCTTTTCTTTTGTTATGCACCAATCCTTGGCATTTGGTTCCATTTTAACCTGCTGCTACTCAAGAATATTGTACTCACCTTTTGTGTTGTGAACATTTATTTTCCAGACCTTCCTGATGAAGGTCCTTCCTACTTTATTTTAGTTTGGAGGGATTTCTACATCCTATACTGACAGGAGATAGTAGCAAATAATTATTTTTGATAGGGAAGCTGTTCATGAAGAAATTGTGTATTGGTACTAACCATACACATAATCAGTCATTATAGGTTCCCCTATGAAGCATTCCCATATGAGAGATGCATTTGGATATCACCTTCTTCATTTCTCTAAATCATGTTTGTAGTCCCCTCTTCTCTATATGTCTGAACTAATGTATTTCAAGATCAAGCCACAGTTTATCATGAGAGACCAGGGAGCAATCTGTGATTTCAATCAACACATCAAGCCAAAATTGGGCTACAATAATTATATCTCTATAATGTTAGTGGCTTGATGATTTGATGAGACATGAATAAACCCAAGCTGTCAGATTTCAACCACATATATAAAGGTAGACAGTTTCACACACTGGAAATAAATAACCATCCAATTCCAATCTCTGATGCATGTGAGGATAGCATCAGCCAAATGCTCCCACTTGACGGTAGGACAAATAGATTCCTGGTGTAATCTTCGGACGTTTGCAGAGTTTCACCAATAGTACTGCTTAGCTCAGGGGACCAATCTGCTAAATTTATACGTTGTCAAATATAAAGGCTTCCCATAAAGTGGATTTTACATGACTTTGAAACATGGTGTAATTTTTCACTGATGTGGTAGAGGATGCAGACATTGCTGGCCTGATTTTATAGAAATCTTTGAAAACAGTCCATAAAGTATTTGAGGAAACCTAAGAGGCACCCACAGGTTTGGAAGGAGATGATAGAACGCTGCTATTATGCAACCACAGCCAGCCCCCCACTTTGTAAAAAAAAAGAGAGAGAGAGAAAGAGCTGTACTGTATCAGTTTTACATTTTTGCCTTCTTTAACAAGAATGTCAGAGTTAAAATAGATAAATAAATAGGCCTGTCCTGGGATCCAAGCTTCAGAGCCGTTCCATCACAGAGCTTGTAACTAAGGCCTTTACATTTCCTCATATGGCCATGCTCTGCTCATTTAACGTTTCCACAGAATGCACTTTCAGCTTCCAAATGTCTCTTCCCTCAGCCATTATTGCAATTGTATAAAACCTCTGCTTGAAATTCACCTGGCTCTGGGACACTGCCTTAAAGACAGAGGCAAACCTGACAGTCTATTTAAGTAAAAGAGAATCCTAGGCAAATGCCCCCACCCCACCCC
>JANHFP010006349.1:141286-153837 GCA_032468135.1 Calamaria suluensis
ATAATTCAATTTGCCCCACCTTCCCTAGAAAGGCTCTGGAGCCTGGGGAGAGTGAAAAAGGGGCCTTCCCCATACCCCCAAGCCCTCCAGAGGCCAGAAACAGCTTCTTTTCCGACTTCTGGTGGGACCAGAAGGTCCGAAAATCAGCTGGCCAGCAGCCACTTGTGCATCAGAGCTGAACTTAGGGGAACGCTCACGTGCCCACTGATATGGCTCTGTGTGCCACCTGTGGCACCAGTGACATAGGTTTGCCATCACGGCTATATAACGTTGACATGACCACTTCAACTCTTTGATCCCATGGTTGCTTGCACGGACCATCATTTTTCTTCTCTTTGGGCAGTCATGAATGTTATGCTAGGGCCAGGCAGAGCAAGGGCTGATAAAAGAGCCAGAGGGAGACAAGCGTTTTTCCACTGGAGGAATATAATCTTGCTATAACTTCACTTTCACCATAATAAATCCAGAGATAAATTGATTCTGTTCTGATTTCACACATAGAGTAGTGGTTAATTTTCAGCTATGGAAGCTCACTGAAACGGCTGCTACCTTTTACTGCTAGAGAAAAACAGGAAGATGGAGTGCTCTGTTCACCATCTTGAAGGAACAGATGAACTATAATCCAACAACTAAATGAGCAACTTGCATATCTTCTCTACAAACCCATATACCAAACATCTTACTGCTGGTAAGATGTTTTTGGAACTAATTGCTAATAATTTAAGCAGAAAAATAATTAGAAATTAACCCTTTATTTCTGAACTACTCAATCAAATACAAATACGTCACTTATGGTTATTTAGTCACATGCCAGTAATAAACCTCTTCTTTTTTTGGGGGGGGGGGGTTTACAGTATAGGCAGGATGGTACCTCTACAAAGTCATTGTAAGGACAATTCTTTCTGCTACAATGGTAGCAAATCATTCATTTTTGGATTTTCCGTTCCAAAATGCATTTGACAGGGGTCACTTCCTTGTTTCACATGACTTTATAATTGGAAATTCAGAGTTAGGTGTTCAGCCAATAAAACTGGCCAAAGCTCTACTGAAATCAAGAAAACAATTTCAATTTGGAGCATCCAAAGACTGCTCCAAAAATGAATGCTCATTCATAGTTTTTTCCTGTATTTTATGAAAGGCCAGGATACAGCAGAACAGAAATTGGGGTGGGAGGGAGTTGAGTTCTATCTTCTCTGTACATTACCTTAGATAATTTGTTCAGTAATAAAATATCATTTTGTTTAGCCTACAGTACTATCTTTTCCCAAAATAACCCTTTGTCTTTGTTATTATAATTGTTTTTTCCCCCACTTGTTTTTCAATCTGCAGCTTTACTGAGTTTTCATGCTATCACAATTTTGGTTCTGTCTAAAAATATTCTGAAACCCATGAATCTTGATGTTCATGTCTCAGCCTCATCAAGGTTGTTATCAATCCCCTATTAGGAGGACTAAATGCAGGGAAGAGTGAGTGGCCTAGAGATACTAGAGATATAATAATGAGACTACACAGTGGGTAAAAATAACAACATATATATTTACACAAACTATTTACACAACCCAACTTAGATGAATATAATTCATCTTACATTATATAATCATAAACAAGCATGTATACTTATCTAGTATCAGCAATACATAAATGAACATCAGCAGAAGAAGAACAATAACCACAAAGAGTACAGCAAGCTTCCATAACAAGCTTCCATGTCAAGCTTTCATGTCAAGCTCTCATGACAAGCTTCCATAACAAGCATTCATTACAAACTCTCATAACAAACTCTAGTTCCTGCAAGCTCCCAATATCCTTATACTGTATACATTATAGATATCAACCCTACAATTACACTAATTACCAATTGTAGTCAACCTTTCTTAAAGACATAAGAATAGACATACAGATATAAACCAACATACAGAGGATTATAAACTCAACAAAGGAGAGAAAGAAGAATACCAAAATGCTCCATTCTGCTGATCAAAAGATGCTGCCACCAAGTTTTCACATTCAAGAACTACAAAAACTTCCTCAGTATCCATGGGACTGCACACAAATGGAAAAGAAAATGCATATTAATTCATTGGGCATTTATTCAGTGCATACATTTGTAACTGAATTTTTTCCCTTCTTGATTCTGCAGCAGATTTTGAAACCTGATCTTTGAGATACATCCAGGTCAAGAAATTATCTTTGACACAAATGAAAGCAATAGAGATGAAATGGATCTTAATTATTTACATGGTCTAGGGGGATGAGTTAAAGCAGGGGTCTCCAAACCTGGCAACTTTAAGACTTGTGGACTTCAACTCCCACATTTCTCAGCAAGCTGACTGCAAGTCTTAAAGTTGCCAAGTTTGGAGACCCCTGAGTTAAAGCATCTGGGTCTTTTAAGTAGGTGGAAAGCTGTTTCAATAATATGGAAGCAAACATCTGTTAATTTTAAAAAATGAGTATTGCACATTTCCTAGACTCCTCAGAGAATGGAAAATAAGATTTGGCAAAATCTTCACATTTTGGAAATATGGTTTCACAAGTAGATGGTTTGAGCTTTCATAGATGATTTGAGCTTATCTCTGCAATTAGAAATTCTATAGTACTAAATGCTCACAACCTGTACAAGATACATACAGTACAGAACATCTTGCTAACTAGTTTATATCCCTTATGCAGAATATATTCAATTTATTGGATTAACATGGGAAAAGAAAGGCACATTAAAAAGAATATCCATCAAATGTGAATAGGATTTTATGCAGATATTTTACACAGGGTTAAATGGAAGAACATTTATACCTTCACATTTTATGTATTTTATGGATACATAAATGGCAAAAGGGAACTTTATGCAGATTACATGTATTACAATGCATTGTGTCTATTTAATCTGAATTCTATTCATTCAAAGTCTGTTAAAGCAAGCATGGAATTGATCAATATTTCAAGAGCTATGAATACTTTATGCAGACATAAAGATAACTAAAGAAATTGTTACATAATATTGCATCCACAAATCTATACTCAACCAGCAGCAACAAATCTATACACAACATGCAGTTTGTTGACAATGTGCTTGAAATTATAATTTATACCATAATGATCAGGAAAGGATTTTCAAGCATTCAATCATATTTCTTTAACTTGTTTTTCTCTGTTAATCTATTTCTATATATTTCTAAAAATAATCTGAGCCTTCTATACCCATTTAGAAGACATCACTTTGGACACCAGTCATTCTCTCTCAGCCCTAGGCTAGAAACTTGAAAAGCATCAACCAATGCCCACTGAATCAGCATAGTAAAATTATGGCCCATAATCTTCAACAGAATATCTATCAACAGGCATATCAATTGTATCTGCCTAAAATCAATCTACTGCTGGATGAAGACTCTTCAGCTGCTATCCAATTGCTTTGACACAGCAGAAATCATTTCAAGTTTGCACCTTTCAACTGAGCTACATCACCTGCCCAGCATTTCTTTTGTGTTTCCTGGCTGTTTTTAGGTCAAATGGTACCAGTCAATATTGGTTCCAATGTTAACTGGCACCAATGGTACCATTGCTGTTGTCCAGAATTAATCTGTATGGACTGCAATGTGGTGAGCCACTGATTACCCATTAAATGACATATTCCTATTATTTGATGGTTCTATACAGAATTGAGGCCTTTGAATTTTGGAGCCGTAGAAGACTCCTACGAGTCCCTTGGGCTGCAAGGCGTTCCAACTGGTCGGTCCTAGAGGAGATCAACCCTGACTGTTCTTTAGAAGGCCAGATCCTGGAGATGAAACTCAAATACTTTGGCCACGTAATGAGAAGGACTCACTGGAGAGGAGCCTGATGATGGGAAGAATTGAGGGCCAAGGAAGAAGGGGACAACAGAGAACAAGGTGGCTGGATGGAGTCACTGAAGCAGAAGGTATGAGCTTAGGTGGACTCCAGAGGATGGTGGAGGACAGGAAGGCCTGGAGGAACTATGTCCATGGGGTGGCGACTTCACAATTAACAACAACAACATACATACATTTCTTGTCTAAATGTTAAGCATTTGCCTTTTCATGCTTCTTTCTGTAACATTCAAATTCTGTGCTGTATTTGTGTTTTGCATATGTTAGCACAGGTAGTAGACATTGATTAAACAACTTCCTCTTTAAGCAGGTTGGTTTATTGCTTTTGAACACAGCATGAAATTGTCTAAATGCTTTCTAATCTAGTTTAGTCCAGTTCAAAATTTCTTCTATTTTGTTACCCTGCATGTTAATCATTTGATCAAGGAGGATGTAGCTATTTACCTTCTTCAGTTCATGACTTTCAATTTTGGGGGATGGAATTGAAAGTAGTTGCTAAATTTGACATGTTTTCTAAATATCTTTAGGAGTAAGCCAGAGGTGGGATCCACATAATTTACCTACTGATTTGCCCAGCACTGAAAATGTGAGCATGCGTTCATAAATGTTATATGAACATCTTTTGGAAAAGTCTATTCCAAATTTATTTAATACTGACTTTGGTTTACATTGTTAGTTTTTAGACTTAGTGCCCAACATATACAACATAAAATATGCATTTTTAACATGCAGATATTGCTTTCCATCTACCACAAAAAAATGGTACATTTTAGAAAAGTATTTTTTAAACTTAAAAACTTTTAAGATGTGTGGACAATTCCCAGGATTCCCCAGCCAGCATCCATAGATCTATAAGTTGTCAAGTTTCAAAAACACTTTTAGCTGTTTGAATCACTTTTTGTAATGTAGGAAGTTAGCACCCACCCCTCTCCTAGAAAAATGAATCTAGGAAATATTAAAAAGGCAGAATATTACATTTCCCTGGATGAGAAATGGACAATCATGTTTTTTATGCAGGAAGCAGACTCACTTTTAATAGCCGCCACCCTACTCACAGATGTCCACCCTACTCACAGATGCCCACAACAGATGTCAGCACTTAAGAGACAAAGAGATAGCTAGGTCTATTCATAAGCAAATTCCCTCACCCAAGGTCCAACAAAGGTAGGATTAGCCCTCAGCCATAATAGGAATTGCCCAAAACCTTCTTCATTACATCATCACTCAGCAAGATTCAACCAGGCCTGGGACTCAAAAGACAACCTACAAAGTTACCCCTGCATGGCCCCATGGGAGTCTAACAATCAATTAGCATACAAGGTCAAATTCAAAGCCAAACAAAGGGTATAAATTTCTCTCCCTATCATCCATGTATTTTTTTGCCCAGGACCTCAAAACCATTTGGTCCTGTCCATCATTAAACCATCTTTTCACACAGTCTCCATGTTTCCACTGTCTTTCCACTTGGAACTGAACCCAAATGGGCATTTCTTTCAACAGTAGGCAAGAATTTATTTTATCATAGTATTTGACTGAATCTTATCTAACCATTCATGTGTCTAATTATATTGTAATTTCATTATATACACTGTACATTAAAGAAGTAAAACATTGGAAACAATGAAGGGGCTCAGTTTTTAACACCAGTCATCTTATTTGTTGACGGAATTTGTAACATGCACCCAAAGGAATAGACAGATAAACTAACACCTGGATTTTTCAAGGATTCTCAACCCAGTCTGTGGGAGACTTGTAAATCAAGATTACACAGAAAAGTATGTGTAAAAGTCAAAAGGAAGGGAGGAAATTTTTTTTCAGGAAATCATTTGCTGGCATGGTGATCAACAATCATGTAAGGAATAAATATTTAGGTCAAGGCAAGTTCCAGTTGCAACATTTGTAACTCAGATGGGCAGCTTGAGAACTATCCATAGGAATGTGTGGCATGTATAAAGTATTTCTATCAAAAGAAAAGAGCACACCAAGGGTGTTAAGCTTTATCTACAGGGGAATATATCCTGCCCTCAGGTCAGTACTTTAGACTCAAGAGTGGATATTTGAAAGAAGCAGATAATGTAGTACTCTCTTCATCTGTTAGTCAGGCAAGATGAGAGGCTCTCTAATTACAGAAGGTATTTTGCATATTAGCTATATACACATGCATGCAATTATAGTGTACTTATTGGTAATTGGCAGCTTTTGCCAAACAAAAACACACATCCAATGTGGCTAAAAACAATATAACACTCTGCTTAGAGCTACAAATGGTACACTCCCAAATTAATTTAATGGATCACCAATATTTCTGTTCAGTTTAATTTATTTTAATCTGCAGAGGGGCCAAAATTGGAAGATGATGACGATTATCAAGTTAAATGAGAGGTATTATCCAAGACAATTCATCAATATTGTTTAATTTAAATAGTTGTCATCTATCCTTGAAAGAAATCCAGAAATTGCTATGGGTATAGTTTTGTAGGCTTCCCAGCATTAGCATATGATACCAATTCTAGCCAAGCTGCAGTAGCTCCCAATGGTTTATGAAATGAAGGCCATAAGAATATGCTCCCTCTGACATCCTTTCCCACAATGGGTTTTTCACAGGGATGAAATTCAGCAGGTTCTGACCAGTTCTGGAGAACCAGTAGTGGAAATTTTGAGCAGTTTGGAGAACCAGCAAATACCACTGACTGGCCCCAGAGTAGGATGGGAATGGAGATTTTGCAATATCCTTCCCCCAGGAGTGGGGAAGGAATGGGGATTGTGCAGTATCCTTCCCCTGTCACACCCACCAACCCACGCCATTCTCACCAAGCCATGCCCACAAGAACTGGTAGTAAAACTGGCTCACTTGTACTCACAACAATCTAGTACCTTACTGTTCATATCCTCTTCCCTATTGGATTAGGTAATGTATTCTAGCTGTGGTTTCTCTTTTGAACAATACTGTTTGTTCAAAATCCAACAACCAAATCACTTTCTGGTATGTCTTTTGGAGAGAGGAAGATATCTTTTTAAAAGGAAGGTATCTCCCCACTGTGTGACTTTTACAGGGCTAGGTCAAAACATCATTAAGATGGATCACTCTTAAATCTTTCTCTTTCACCTTCACTTGATAAGGAGTCAATCTGCAGAGTATTTTTTTTTAAAAAAAGGAGCCCTAGGCTTGTCAGGTATGAACTTACCTCGATACGTATAATAACAGCAAATTGTAACCTGTTTATTGCACCTGTGTACATCTTGTAGACATCCTGAGTGGAGCAGTGGTATACCTACCACCCACTTTCTTCCTGCCGATTATACTCATCTCTTCTTGGTCGCACAATCATCTAGATCAATATTTCTCAACCTGGGCAATTTGAAGATGTATGGACTTCAACTCTATCCTGGCTGAGGAATTTTGGGTGTCCACACATCTTCAAATTGCCCAGGTTGAGAAACACTGGTTTAGATGGAAGGGCTGTGTGTGCTGAGAATCGTCCACACAAGGGAATCATTGGCTCAATGTGACTTGTCCTGTGCATAGACATTTTTAGCAATATATTAGGATGCACCCAACTTTTCTCACATATACTTACACATTCCCTGAATGTACAGCTGCCTGCAGGAGGGTTGGTTTTTTGTTTTTGTTTTTGCAAAGTCTGATGCTTCTAAAAGCTTTACCTGTTCTTGCAAGATCAATTTTTTCCCCTTATGGTATTGAACAAAAAAAACAGTCCATCGTGAAATAATCTATTCACCAAAAGACATATCACAAGTGTATTTTGTAGATGTCAAGGCAAATACCTGTAGAGATAGCTTTTCCAACTTTTAACTTA
This sequence comes from Calamaria suluensis, assembly GCA_032468135.1. Taxonomy (NCBI): domain Eukaryota; kingdom Metazoa; phylum Chordata; class Lepidosauria; order Squamata; family Calamariidae; genus Calamaria; species Calamaria suluensis. Next base: position 148,950 of record JANHFP010006349.1, read on the forward strand.
CGTTAGATAACAATTCTTCTCCATCCTAAGTGGCATGACCAATACATCTCATTGATGCCAGTTTAGGGCAACAGCACAATGCTAAGCAAGTTGACTCAGAAGTAAATTACGTAGTTTAACATTCTGGGAAGAGAAAATAATTAAAGTTAACACCATAGAGGAAGCTGAAGCTTTCTATAAAGAACATAATGCTCTCCTGGAAGGGGAAGAACTAGGGGCCACATTGGGAGGTGATGAGGGGAGACCATTGGACAGAGGGAAGGGAAAGTCGGCTGTCCCCCTTGTGGATGATGGGGGGCACGTTGCCCAGAAGAATGAGGTCGAATGATAAAAAGTAACCATAAGAATTGGTGCTCGATAAGAGGTGAAAGTGATATTTTGGAGATGGAACCTAACCTAAACTGTTGTTAGATATTAAAACTGTTGGAGCAGAAGCTAATTTGCTGAGACTCTAAGGAACATTTAATATGTACAACTTACATTATGTTTTGGAACCGTAGAAATATTGTATATGTAACACTAGAACCTAAAATCTTGAATTACAAGCTGTTGTATTAAAATGGAGTATTTTACCCTACCTTTTTCCTATTATATAGAAAAAAAAGCCAATAAAAATATTAAAAAAGAAGTAAATTAGTTTAAGTTCTGTAAGCCCTGTGAATAATACATTTTAGAAGTTGTATTTCATGTTCAACCATTCTCCATCATAATTTATTCTGAAGCCGATGAATCACTGATATATACACAAAGTGTTTTTATAACCTAATCCTGCATTTTGAAGAATGATTTTTCAATAGCTCAACAAACAACCACTGGATAAAATATAAATGAGTGAAATTTCCGCATCTGGAAACAGAATGTAATGACGGTGCTTTTTAGGTGTGTTTATGTTTACAGGAGTTTCATATGATGCATGCTTTTCCTCTGGATGAACAAATCTAACTTCCATAGAGACAAAAACTGAAGTAAGAAAATGAAAGGGGAAAAAAGAATGGACAGGAAAAGTCATGAAGCTTAAATAATATTTATTTAAATAATAGATCAATGAGCTTAAAGGGACTTTTTTTTCAGAGCAGATTGCAACATAAAAATTAATGCCGCCTTTTAGAAAAGTTCAAAACTATTTTTCAAGCTACTAATGATATTTATCAATTTTGCTCCTGTGGGAGATGATCAGGATGAGCCTGAGGGAGGGATCAAACGTGTCATCAGCCTCAAGTACCTTTGCGCCCACAAGAGATCCAAATCCCCCTTGAATTCCATTGACTCCTCTACCACCAATTTGCTTTGACCATAAGTAGTTCAGATTTTTGTAGCAACCTTTAACATTCGATAAACCTATATATTAATTTGAACTGCTTGGACTTCTGATTTCCTGTACTTGACAGTTGCTTTAGTAAAATCCAGTCTCCTTCTCTTCATGCTCCATTGTTTAATTAGGTGAAACTCTGGCCTAGAAGACCCAATTCTGGCCTAGAAAACCCAGTCAGCACAATAAAGTAATTGTAAGATGCTACAGAATTCTTCTCAGACTTAGTCTTGATTCCTGATGTCTTCACAGATGTGTTCATGTTGTTCTCCTGGCAATCATACTGACATAATTTGCAACTGCTTTCTTTTTTTTTACCTTCTCAGTCCTGGGGTTTCCTGGCAATCTCATTTGTAAGTTTGAGCCTGCTTATACTTGTTAATATCAGTCAGGTTTGGCCAGGTGCTTTCTGTCATAAGTATCCTAAAGTGATAGCATGGACTATATAATACACAATTTTCTCATAAGCTGATTTTATTATTGTAATGCATTTTATATGGGATTGCTTTTAAAGATATCCCCATAGTACAATTGCTATAGAATGTAGAAGCAAGAATACTTACAAGTGCCAGACGGTCAAATCACATTACATCAATCTGACTTCATTTTTATTGGCTACCTATTCACTTCTGTGCCCAATTTAAAATTACTGTTTTGGATTGTATGAGGAACTAACTGTACCATATAAGCCTACCAGAGATCTTGGTTTCTGAACCAGTAACCAAGCTGTTAAATAAAGGATATCAAGGAAATGACTGCTCCAGTGACATGTCTCCCTTTCAAACCCTCATTTTCTGCCTGCCTGTCTATCTTGTCTGATAACAATTGCAAGCATTCAGTACATTCCTAAAGATATTCTTATGCCTGACATCAGTATACTGATGTCAGTTAACTATAAAAATCCACCCTGGGCTGTGTTAGAAAGCCTGAACCAGTGTCTGGAAGTTGTTGGGATCTAGCTAGAGTGAAACAAATTCAAATTAAACTCTAGATGAAGTTTATTTATTTATTTTATTAAATTTATATACCGCCCCTCTCTGTAGACTTGGGGCGGTTGCTTGTCATCAGTAAATATCAGAGTGTTCTGATCCCATTAGTTACTCTGGTGAGTCAGCCTCTGATCAATGCTCTGTTGTACAGTTCCCATATACCTTCCACATGGAGCTGCCTTTGGAGACAATCTAGAAGCTGTACTTGCTTCCTAATGTGCTGGCCAGACCTTTGGCAAGTCTAGGTCCCATTACAGAATAGCTAGCACCAAACTCTAGGTGTAGCTGCACTGATTCCCAATGGTGTGGATTATATCTTGGAAACTCTTTTGTAGCATCAGCCAGAAATGAATCTGCCTGTCTGGTTTGAGCCACTACAGCAAGCCTGCTGAGAATCCTTCCTATAAGAAAAATGTGCAGGGTAGACAAAGTAGTGGCATATATTTTTTTTCTTCATTGTAGCCTCTATACCCATGATTGCGAGCCTATGGCATGGGTGCCACAGGTGGCACATGGAGCCATATTGGTAGGCACGTGAGCATTGTCCTAGTTCAGCTCTGATGCGCATGCGGGCGCTGGCCAGCTGATTTTTGGGCCTTCCTGGCCCACCAGAAGTCAGGAAAGAGGTTGTTTCCAGCCTCTGGAGGGCCTGGGGGTATGGGGAAAGCCCATTTTTCACTCTTCCCAGGCTGCAGAGTCTTTCTAGGTAAGGTGGGGTGAATTGAATTATGGGTGTGGGCACGTGGATGTGCAAACGCCCCAAGCACCCCCCGTTTTTGGCACGCGGTGGCAAAAAAGGTTAGCCATCACTGCTCTATGCTTTGAAGTGCATTTTTTCTTCCAGAAGTACATTTGGCTTCTTCCCTCTTTGCATTTTGCAAGGCACTGAAAACTATACCTTTAATTCCAACATGAGTTCTAGCCAACTGATTGTTTGTGGGCACTCATCTCGGGGTTATATTGTATTTTTTTTTATTCTGCCGATCAGCTTCTTTCATCTGCTTTGTTGTTTGCCACCAGAGTTCCAATTGATTAAGGCAGCTTACAATTAAATAAATATTAAAATAAGCATCAAACAAAGAAAAATATCCTGCAGTCAGAAAACAAACAGAGAAGGCATCCTTCTCACTACCGGGCAATTATAACTGTTTCTTTATCTATTTCCCACATTTCTTCCATTATGATTCATAGGTATTCTAAGTGTCTCTCATTCAGGCCCATAATATAACACCTTCCGGTTAAAGTGAATTACCAGATAACACCAGATGAAATGCAAGAACTTTTTTTTTAAAAAAACCTTCACAATCTCTATTATTTCACTAGACTACAAAATGACAAGAATCATAGAAATACTTTGCAGCCTGCCACTCTGCCTTTAAATGCCAACAGCTGCTTATAGACCCATTTATTACTTATACATTTTTCCCCCAGATATTCTAAAGTTCTTTCCATGAATGGCGAGGTAACTTCACTACTGCTGAGCAAAGCAGTATAATTGTTTACCACAGACAGAATATAGACACTTGCCTTCATTCATATGTAGACACTTAGGAAGAGTAAATTCCACAGAATCTCATTAGGCTGACTTCTGATAGACAGGCGTAGGCTTGAACTCGTAAAAGATATATCAGCGTGATTCTGTTATTGAAATTTGCAATCACTGGTGCTGGAGGCTAGGTTCCAATGTTAATAACCGAGGATGGAAAATTATTGGCTAAAAGAGTGTTCTATATATTTAGTTACTTCTTGCGCTGTTATGCAATATTCCATTGGCTTCATAAAACAGAGGTAAAATCCTACAATACCAAAACGAAAACATAGTGTAAAATCTGAAACGCTCACAAACTAAAGCCCGAATGAAACAAGATCAGAAGAAAGTAGACAAACATTGAAAAAACATTAAGACTTAAAAAAAAAACCAAACCCTGACTTGATTGAAAGAAAATACTTACCTCTTATCTTGGGCAAACAGAATACAAAAACAGTGCCCTAGGAGTCACAAGAAATATAAGACTGGGTGTTACAGGAAGACAAACTTGCATCCCAGGGTTCACACAGTTCTCCCAAAAAGGAAGGCGCAAGATTCTCATAAAACAGGAGAAGATATGCATAGATTGACTAGTCTCCACTCTTGAAGGTTGATAACCAAAGATATGATTAGTACAAAGGCAGTAGGAAGGGCTTTGGAGAAGGGGGCTTTGGAGACGCAAGCTTCAATTCCTTACTAAATCTTCAGCCAGCCAGGGAAGAAAAAAGAAAATGATTGAACAGGTTGGCAAAAAGTAAACATGGTCATGATAAAGCAAAGATTAACATTGTTGAATTGGAATAGGGAGTGAACAACATCCTGTTTCCTAATCCTGATTAACTCTTCCAGGAATTTAACTAAACTGGGGTAAAACTAAGGTGACCATCCATCCCACTTTTGGCGGGAAAGACACGCCTTTTTGGTAAAAGTCCCACATCCCGCGGACTTTTGCAAATGTCCCGGGTTTTTTTTTCGCCCGGGGGATTTTTAAAAGTCCATTTCTTTGTTTTTCCCTTCCTCCGTCGGCAGCCAGGAAGCATGAAGCAGGAAGGTAGGGTTTTC
>JANHFP010006349.1:155193-171600 GCA_032468135.1 Calamaria suluensis
ACAAGTCACAGGAGCTCACCCCCATCACGGGGGACTAGAGATTCGAACCGCTGAACGGCCGACCTTCCAATCTTAGCCGCTTAGCATCTTAGCCACTGAGCCACCAAATCCCTAACCACGTATACTAGCCGTACCACAAATCTATCTAATCCAGGGGGTCCCCAACCTTGGCAACTTTAAGACTTGTGTACTTCAAATCCCAGAATTCTTCAGCCAGCTTTGCTGGCTGAGGAATTCTGGGAGTTGAAGTCCACAAGTCTTAAAGTTGCCAAGGTTGGAGACCACTGAACTATAGCACTGGGCATAATCAGTCACAAAACACATATCTGAGGGGAGAGCCAGGATTTCGAGGCCTGGCCAAAAGCCAGGAGGTTCAGGTTGTATGCATTTCAGAGCAGGGGATGTACAGCAGCAAAGAAGGCATGCTACTTCAGTCCCACAAGAGGACACTGTTTCAAAGATAGGATTTAAAGCATCCCAACCGTGTCTGATCTTGTCGAGCAGGCAGACGTAATTGGCATAGGAGTTTCCTTAAATACTTTGGCCCTGACCCATGAAGGGCTTTCTAAGGGTTAACCACCACTTTGAACTGCATGTCAGAAGTCAACAGTATAATCTACACTAACAGAGTTTGTGTAGGAATGTTGTTACATGGGTACATCATGGTGTACACATCATCCTGCATTTTAGATCAGCTGTAATTTGTGAGTGATCCTCAAGGGTAATCTTACGTAGAACCCACTGCATAATCCCGGTGAAAGGGCACCAATAATTATGTGACCATGAGCAGATTTCACAACAGGAACAAGTTCAATTTGTCCATGAGATGGATTTGTGCACAGCTCCTCCTAGGCATTGCTGTTAGTTGTTTTCTCGAGCAAAAGTCTCAATGCAGGTGCATAATTGTCAGACATCTTTGTTGCAAAAGCCAGCAGATTCCGCAAAGACACCGTTCTTTAATACATAAATCTCAGAATGCTCTATGGGGAAATTATGATTCTTAGCAAAATTCCTATTGCAGTTTCCACTTGTGTCACTTGATACATCCATTTGATCCAAAATGATGGTAGAAGACAGAATCTCATCTCCTACTTTTTGAGCTTTCTGAAAATTTTCCTTCCTTCCTTCCTTCCTTCCTTCCATCCATCCATCCATCCATCCATCTTTCCTTTCCCCCTCCCTCTCCCCTATCTCTTTCTGCACATCTTCTATCTACCTTAATAAAAAGAGCCATAGTTCAGGGACAGGTAGCAGAATAGTTCATCTCAGCATCTGTGGTTAGGGCTAGACTTCACTATGAAACCTTGGTGATCTACACCCACTTAGCATAGGAAATTCTGAGCTTGATTATGACAACTTGACTAAGTATAATGCAATTTCCTACATTCCAACAATGTTTTTAAATTATCATTATTTCTACAAGTCTAATCTATCCCAGAATTAACAATGCCTCAGCACTTCTATTGGGGAGAAATATGCCTGGTTTCCTCAGTGCTGAAAAAGGCACGATTAATATTAAAAGATCATTAGTACATAAGAATAGGCTGCTGAATTAGACCGAGGCCTGCCCTAACCCAGCCATTTGTTTCTTACAGTGCCCAGCCAGATGTCCCTGGGATGCTCAATGGCAGGAAATGTAGATATATCCTTCTCTTGCTGATATTTTCCTGTACAACTGGTTTTTGGAGGCAAGCCGCCAACAACCCAGAGGTAACATTGAGTCTTCAAGACTAACAGTCTTTGATAGATCTATTATCCAATTCTTCCAAGTTAAGGGCTACCACTACATATTACAGTAATAAAATATACAGATTAATAATTATTATAACCAATCCTAAATAATGTAGATGCTTTCTGAATAAGACTTTATTTAATGATTTGCTTCAATACATTTCCTACAGAATTTTTTTCCTCTTGTGGTAAGTGAAATATGTTTATTTCAGGTATTTAAAGTATTTATTATACCTTAGCCACATCCTTTTGGTATCAAAGGAAAAATAATGTTTTAAAGTTGACATTTATAGACATTTATGGTTCATGGATTACAGAATTAGAATAGCCAATAATTAATCATTAATGGTTGCCTATTATTTTATTTTAATTTATTTTAAATTTAAAATTATTTAAGTTTTAAAAATTTCAGTGGATTTAACATTAAATCTGATCTATCAAAAGATCTTATTTTGACTTTACTGAACATACCAAATAATATATTCAAAAGGATGGACATCGGATTCCCTTTGCTGACAATGTGAAATTTGGGGGTGGTCATTGATTCATATGATTTATTCATTGATCCATATGATTTATTCATGTTAATCACTAACATCCTTTTGGAATATTTTAAAGTCTTCAGAAGAAAAGTTTTGCAAGAAGAATTTTGTTTTGTGTTTTTCTAAGGCAAAATTGCATATGTCCTATTGGTCATCAGGAGTTAAATTTCACTGGATGGTTTCTTTATCTTTTACTTTACACATAAGACATCTTGAGGACATCATTTTCAGAGATAAGGGGCAGAAGAAAGACCCGTGTTTCCCAATAGGATTTCCAGGAATAATTATGTATCGAAAGACAATTAGCTAACTGTATTGTTCCCATGGAAACTTATCACCTGTATTTGCCTAACAAAGGGATGTTCTTGCTGTGTTGATTTGATCAACGTTTAAGCACTCTAGAGTGGCTTTAATTCTTTCTTGTCTAACCTTACTTCTTAAAATTCATAAAAGATTGGTAAACAAATTCCTTACCTGTATATGCAACACACATTTGTAGGGTTGCAATCAAATGGTTTTAAAATGTCCAAGAACATTTATTTCCAATGCATTAATTTATAGTCCATGGTATTTTAGGTGTTTGGTTTTTTTAAAAGGAAAGTCACCGGTTAAAATATCACAAAGTGAACATTTTAAAATTATCTTGTGGGTGTAATTTCTAAAACTTCTCAATTCAAAATATCCAAAATTACCTTCCCAAAGGATGACTGCTACCCTATAATGGCATTATCCTCAGATGTTAGAAAGCATGGCTGGATTTTCCTTCCATAAATTTCTTTTTTGTACTTGCCCTTCCACTTCAATCAAACTGTCTCCTTGTAAATTCTTCAGTAATTCACTAATAGAAACAGACTTTTAATAACATCAAATAAATTATTGGAAGAACATGAATTCAGAAAGTGTCATACTTAAACATTTAACTCTTCCATTACCTTACCAGTGCTTGTGTTTACTGCCTTTGAAATCAGATCTTGACTTACTTTAGCCAAACAAATACAGGTCATCCAGCATTTTATAAAAAAAAGGTATCAGTAAAGATGAAGAATTATGGTAGATTGAAAAGAGCTCTATGGAAGTTATTGAATTGTTTCTTTTCACTCTTCCTAATTGTTACTATAGCACTGTTGTATGAAGATGTTATCAGAGATGGTATTCAGCAGGTTCTGACCAGTTCTGGAGAACCAGTAGCGGAAATTTTGAGTAGATCAGAAAACCAGTAAATACCAGCTCTGATTGGCCCCGCCCCATCTATTCTCTGCCTCCCGAGTCCCAGTTGATCAGGAGGAAATGGGGATTTTCCACTAACCTTATCCTGGAGTGGAAAGAGAATTGAGATTTTACAGTGTCCTTCCCCTGCCACGCCCACAGAACCGGTAGTAAAAAAAATTGAACCTCACCACTAGCCCTGATATGCGAAAAACACATATTTTTCGAAGAATAAGCAGTTGCTTTGAGAAGGAAGTGTCAAGCTAACATATCTGGACTGTAAACATCTGGATAAAGACTTTAGTTAGAGTTTTATATACTGCTTTGCTAAAAGAAGAAAGGTTTAAAAAAGGATTTTGTGCTTAAGGTCTGTTCTTTAACTTTATGAACTTTTAATACCACCCTCTCTTTTTCTTACCAGATATCTTTTAAAAAAAATACGAAATCTTTTTTTTTTTAAATGAAATGGTTTATGAACCTCTTATATTGCTTCTCTGACCTAAGATGTAGAAAGATTATTTCGGTGATATGGGAAGATATATGCAAGGTCCCACACATGGATCTCCAAATATAAGAGATCCATGACTGTTTCTCAGAGTTCGTTTCTCTAATTTTAACCAGGGGCAGAAGGCCTGTGAGTTGGTAAAAGCTTTAGCTCTGCTGAGAGAAAGTATCAGGTGCTAATGAAATAATTTATTTCACTGACTAAAAAAAATAAATTAAAAAATAAAAGATTTGGAGGTATTTCAATCTCCTAAAAAGAAGCATCCATTAATCCAAGTTCTTTTGACTTTGAAGTCCTTGATTTCCAGATTGCTGTAGTCTATTCCTTTTTTAAAAAATGCTTCAAGTAACTATAGAAGCAATGAAGGCATCCCAGGTCAGCTGTCAGCAGTCACTTTTAACCATGTTACATTAGGATTATTACTAAAGAGGGACCTCTGCTGAATTTTCATTTCATCCACAAGAAGCATTGATTGCAATTAATGCTCCCGGCCATTTAAGTCATTACTCTACACTTCATGAGAAATCAAAGTAGAAATGCCATGGAAATTAAACTCCTTGACCCATAGACATTTTCCCTCTCTTTGATGTCAATCTAAATAGCTGTTTTGACTGGGATACAATTTTAGTTTTTGAGCATACAAGCTCACTTGACAGCTACAACACTAGACATAAAAACGAGGTTATTTTTCCATAAATGACAATTACAATATCCAAAGAACACAGGTGTTTTTATCCCTAAATGAGAGTGAAATCAAATTTCCATAATGTTACATTTATAATTTATAAAAGTCGGTTCAGTTTTATATTTGTAAAGTTTCTTAAACTTTTCCAAGTAACACTATATCAAAGAATTGTTTTTAATATTTTATGAAAATAAATACATACATTAAAAGGAAACACCAAAATTCCTCATATTTTAATAATGTTTTTATTTTCCCTTCCATTTAATATGTTGATTATAAATCTTAATAGTCTGAATGAGCTTGCATATGAAGGTATACTTCCTTAATGTTTGAAAGGAGATATATTAAAGTAAGCCTTAGAGTTGGCATAACATTTATCCTGTTTAAATATCTCATCTTTAAGTGCTGATGATCCATTTTTTAGAAGAATACACTGAAATAAAAAGTAACTGGACCTGCAAAGCCTTTGAAGCAATTTGTGGAACACTTTCAAGCTACAATATTCTCTGTCAATGGCATGACTAAAACAAGGCTTTTACTAGTATTATTGCAACTGTTATTAGTACCGTTTAGGGAACAGATTAAAACCATGGTTATGTTATTGTGCCTTCTCTGTAGAACTGCCATTGTGAAAAAAGATGGTCAAATGCTATCCATCAGTGATGGGTTGCTCCCGGTTCAGACCGGTTAGCGTGATGATTGCAACCGGATAACACTACCAGATGATGCTACCAGGTGACATCAGTGAACCAGTCCTCAACTTCTGGAAGCTGGGCCCTCCTGCAGGCCACTAGTTTGACACCCCTGGCCTAAGCATTAATAACTGGCCCTTGGTCACTCTGGATATTTCCCTATCTAGTGTTTGAACCACTCTATAGCGATTGTGCATCTTTGTATTCTATTCTGGTATTTTTGTTCAATCACCAAATCTTCAACAATCCAACTGAAACTGGTTTGCAATGGAAATGCTGGAATTCTGAAGTCTTGAGGCAGGTAAGTAGGAACCTCTGCTCCAACCCACTTCCTTCCGTCTGAACTCTCTCCAGATTAAGCTGCCAAATCATATGTCAGCTGTTTAAGGATGAACAAAGGGTTGGCAACTTACTAATTTTGCAGCCCCTTTCCTCATGTTATATTCATAGTATGACCTCACAACATGGATTTAGGACAGGGTGGCAGCTGGGTTCCATTTTTGTGTCCTTCTGATAAGACAATGGAAAGAGGCACTCATTGGTAATGTCTTTTGCATTCCAAATTATCAGCAGTGGGAATGACTAGGTTGGCCTAAACTGTTTCTAACAATTTGGGGGAAAAAAACTGGTAGGAATGTTATCATTACAGCCCTAGGACCACCTAGTTCTCACCTGTCATTGAGTCTAGCCATGGTTGATTTAGTTATACTTTTCAATTATTCTTATTTTCTGTGTGCACACAATATGCCAACCTCACAGAGATTAGGACAGTGATGATGAACCAATGGCACCCGTGCCATAGGTGGCACACCGAACGATATTGGTGGGCATGCAAGCACAGCTCTGGTCCATTTGGCTTTGTTGCCAAATGGGCCATTTCCGGCCTCTGGAGGGCCTCTTGGAAGTGGGAAAGCCCATTTTTGCCCTCCCCGCACTCCTAAAAAGGCTCTGGAGCCTGCGGGGAGTGAAAAACGGGCCTTCTGGAAGTTGGGAAATGAGCCATTTTCAGCCTCCAAGGGGGTGGGGCCTGTTTTCACCTTCCCCAGACTCCTAGAGAGGCTCTGGAGCCACCAGAGAGCGAAAAACGGCCCTACCAGGCCCACCGGGTCAAAAGTAGGGGGAGTGCAGGGGTCATGTGTTCATGCAAGGGCAGGTGGGGTGCATAGAATTATGGGTGAGGGCATGCCGGCAACCACACCCACTGTGCTCCCAGTGCTTTTGGTACAGGATGGCAAAAAGGTTAGCCATCACTAGATTAGGATAACAAATCCTATTAAGATAAACTGTGATTAGTTAATATGTTACTCAATGTGCCCTTAGAAACAAAGCTCACCCTCGTAGAATCAATCCTTAGCTCCTACTCTGGTTTCATGACTTTGCTGTATTTATTACCAAATTATATGCAACCTAGTGCATGAGATATATACCATCATTTATAACATGTACCGGTGTGTCACTAAAAAGTGCATCTTGGTGTGCCTTGTTCTGTGAGCACAAGCCTCTAATACATTGTTCTTAAATGAAACTTTTTTTAAAAGTGTGGTTGCTTTTGTAATAACAACCTTCTTATATGGTCAAAAGACATTTTATAGACTTTTGGAGAGGAGGCAAAAAATGAATGGCATGCCTATTGATATTAAAAGCCAGGAATTTACTTTGGGGCCATGGATAACTCTGGAAATTTTTGCAACTTTGATCCTCTTCATTTACCAAACCTGTTTTTTTGTAAAACAAGGTTGTTACGTTTTATGAAGCAGATAAAACTGCTACAAGTGTGATATAAGCCCCAGATAATCAGTTGGGTGAGTGTTTAAACTATATTCTGCAGATAGCTTGATAATATATTTTATCTGGAGGACTATTTCATTTTAATAATAGGATTCTCCTTCATTATTCACTGTCCGTGGATACTGATTTCTTTATTGCATAATAAGGTTTCAGCTGTGACATAATATTTTGTTCTATTCATTTATTCCATTTTATGCCATGGATTCAGCAATGAATGAAGCAGACTGAACATTCTGGTAACTGAAATCACAACACACCAGGCTGAGAACCCGGACATAAAGCAAACTAACTTTTACTAAAGCAACAATCTTGCATGTTAAAAATCGTTTCCACTTCAGTGAAAGTTCCCAACGACTCATTTTTTTAAAAAATCCAGGTTTCTCGCTCCCTCATCAGTGAATCCAGAGACAGTCCAAGATCGGACATAGCACCGCCTAATTCTGATTGCTATTTATAAATTAATATTACTTTCTTGATAGCAGAATTCTTAGGAAAGAATGATTTTTTAAAAAAAGAAATGAAACATGTTCATGTTGAGCCAAATAGTTTTGCACTGAGGATTTGCCAATTTTGGTCTTTTTGTTTTTCAAGCTTAACATAAATGCTAAATAACACAAGAATCAAAATTTGATGTTTTTGGACAGTATATAGAACAGAATGATAAAATCTGATAGCAAATCTGGGCAACAGAAAGGAATTCAACAATGCATAATGTTTCATTTTACTTAAGCAACCCTCCATCTTTTTAACTGGCTTTTACTCCTATTTTTTGACTTTGTTTTTAATCTATATCTGCTTTATATGGCTTTTATCTATAAACTGCTCAGATTCACACAACTGTGGGCTGATGAATAAATTTGATAAATAAACAAATAAAACATGTTGTTGTTGTTGTTTGTGAAGTCATGTCTGACCCATTGCGACCCCATGGACAAAGTTCATCCAGGCCTTCCTGTACTCCACCATCATTTGGAGTCCACCTAAGCTCATGCCTACTGCTTCAGTGACTCATCCAGCCATCTCATTCTCTGTCATCCCCTTCTTCTTTTTCCCTCAATCCTTCCCAGCATCAGGCTTTTCTCCAGTGAGTCCTGCCTTCTCATTAGGTGGCCAAAGTATTTGAGTTTCATCTTCAGGATCTGGCCTTACAAAGAGCAGTCAGGGTTGACCAGTTTGATTGCCTTACAGTCCAATAGACTCGCAGGAGTATTCTCCAGCATCAGAGTTCAAATGCCTCAATTCTTTGGCGCTCAGCCTTTCTTATGGCCCAATTTATAAATAAAGCATATTCAGGTTTTAATGCCCAAAGTCCTAAATAATTGGTTGCCAGTCTTCATTTTTTTTTCTCACAAAGAAAAACTTAAGCATGAATAGATCATCAATAAGAAGAATTTAATTTCTCAGGCAAGGCCTCCATTGTCCATAGTTCATCTCAATTTCTTTCCACTGCTCCTTATCACTAGAAGTCAAAGATTCCACTGACTCCAAACGAGAGCCTTCAGTAACTTGAATATAAAGGATTTTCTCAACTTGCTGCTTGCTACCATGTTTGCTACCTAGAAGACTGCAAAGTACTTCCTTGGCAGTCACAGAAATGTTTTTGAAACACCAATTTTGAAAGTTTTGTACAGGCTCCAGGTCTTTTTTCAAAATAATGTCATCCAAGAGGGTATGTTAATTTCAATAGTTCAAGAATATACAGGTATGGGGACTTATTGTGTAGTAAAGAAAATGATTTACATTGGTTACATTTCATGCCAAAAGGAAAGCTTCTGATTTAAAAAGAGGCTCTTCTTGTTTTTGCTTTTATACTGAGCCTAAAAACCCACAAAATGTATATTATCAAGAAAAAGAGAGGAGTTTGGTACTATTCGTGGTGACAGCGTAGAATAAATGTATCTATCAATTACTTATAGCAGTTCATCCACAAACATGGAAAATAGCACTGCTAGAAAGCAGTCCATCTATGTAGCCTATTTTCAACTCTACCCAAAGACGTTTTAACATAATGTTGCTGCCACCCATGTAGCTTCCTCTTTGTTTCTCTACTAATCTTCTCTACCATATTAGTTTCATTCAGACATGCATAACATGTGGAGAAGGGAACAGAACTGCTGGTTCTGTTTGCTACTGTGTTGCAACAGCTACACTATGTGTTATTAACATGTCTGACTACCTGCAAAAGGAAATATTTGCAAATAGTTGTGTGGATGTATTCATCCACATGGTCAGGTCAATTATGCAGAGCGTGTAATCAAGCAGAACCTATGCAGATATAACTCTATGCTCAATTTGTATAAATGCATTAAAACATTGATAAGTAGAGACAGTCAATTATAGTCAGAAGAATATTAAATGAATGTATGTATACACCCAGAAAGGATATCCTGAGACTAAGAGTCCACACTCTTTTCCATATCTTATATTACTTATATTATTTTACTTATTTTTTATTTTTTTTATATTTACTTACATTACTTATATCACGCACAACTGGATGTGATGGTCAACCACAGATATTGTTAGCTTTCCCATTTGCCTCTACTTCACTGGCTACCATTTGCAAGCATGATAATAGTTCTTACAATATGATAATAGAAGGTCACATATTTATATTACTAAATGCTACAGAACAGCCAGAATTTACAAGTCTATTAATTTCACACATAGGCCATCTAATTCTGGTCATAGAAAAAATACTAGGGTCAAAAATCAATACAGCACTATCTGTAATGTCCCAAAGATGCTTTTCCAAAAGGCAATTGGACTTTGTTCATATATTTTTTCTTTGAAAATGTTTGACTTCTCATCCAAGAAAAAATTCCAAAGGGCAAAAAAACCAAAAAGTCCAGTCCCCCTTTTGGAAAAGCAACTTTGGGACAACATAATCTTGATGATTGAGAATCTCCATAGACACTATCTGTAATCAGTTGTCTTCTGACTTGACTTGTTAGAAGATTCCTTGCTGAAAACTCAGGAATGATCAAATGAACAAGGACTTAATTTCAAAACTTATTAACATAAATGCAATTGACATATTAACTGCATCTTCCATCAGGATTAGATTTGTCATTGTAATAGTTTCTTGTCACTCCAGCTTGTTTAAATTTTGTTTTCACATTCCATGGGGTTTGAAGATCAATGATATTCAGAAACTCAGCCAGCATTACAGCACCCCTTCCAAACAAGATAAATACAATTTAATTGAAGTTAATCTGTTTCTGTTTGCATTCTCAGTTCACTTAGAGTAATTGCATGATTACAAAGCAACCAATATCACAATAGCATTAACAAATGAAGTTCTAGATTCTGCTGAAAATTTCAAAACAACAATATCTAGAAAGGATCCATTTAAAAGTTATTCAGCCTGAAACAGTAAAACGTAATGCAAATAGTGAAATGTGTTCATCTATATATTGGAGGAACAGAAAGTAATCAAAGTAACTTTTTTTTAAAAAAGGATATTTAGTTGGCAACTAAGAAATTGCAGAGTGGCTAGTTCTCTTGCAGGTAACATTGTGGAAAGTTTAACTAAAGATAAATTTATTGAACATGCAGAAGGATAGAGCTTGCTCAAGAATTTCAACAGTCCTTTTAGAATTCTTTGAAAGTACTCAAGTAGGATAAGGTTTTCTGCACTTTAAATAAGCTCTATGTTAACCCATACCACAAAAAAATAGTGAGCAAACTTCGGAACAAGGTTCTTTAACAAATTTTTAACTGGTCAAAAAAACCAGTAATGCAAAGAACATAAATTGTAATGCAAGGACGTAAAGAGCCATTGACTTTGTTGCTTCTTATTCAGAAATGAACAGAAACTAAAGATAAGTAACAAGTAGTTTGCTGATGGTATTAAATTGTTTAGAATGGGTAAGCAAAAGACAGAGTAGACTTCCAAAGAATCTCTCTAAAATGTAAAAATGGGCATTAAAATTGTAAAGCCTCTTTTATCACAAAGTGTAAAAAATTTTAATTGTCTCATAACTATCATATCTCAAAAGTAATATTGTAGAGATAGAAACTTTGCAAAGGTTGCCAATAGTTTTTTTTTGACACATAAAGCCCTAAATAATAATAACATTGTTGATTTAACCCATAAAGCTTTAAATAATAAAGGCCTCTCTACCCAAGAAGCCCATGTTTCATTAGGAACCTACCCTTTTAATCAGACAAATGGATCAGCCCTTTCATTCAGAGAAGACAAGGGTTTACATTTCTCAGCCCTGTAGGAAAAAGGCTCTCTTGTATCTCTTTCAAACTACAGACTGTACCAGTGGTTGGTTGCTACCAGTTCGCACCAATTCAGGCGAACCGGTAGCAGTGGTGGCCAGTGGTTCAGCCCACCTGCCTGGACATCATTAAATATGATCTGTGCATGCACTGGTAGCAAAGGTTAAGTGAAACCCACCACTGGACTGTACTTGTTTCAAAACAAGAATCAGTCTCTCACTCTGTACTTTGCAAATAAATTATATTTGCCATTTTATTGCTGCTTTCAGAATAATTTTTTAGAGAAAATCTTCCTTTTTTAAAAAAAAAAAGTATCATTTTTGATATATTTATCATCATCATTTTAGCCATTGTCTATCCACTTGCAGGATGAAGGCCTCTTTCTCATGTTTCCACTGCCTGATCTATTTGGTCCTACCGTTTTGTCAGATTCTTGAAAGTGATATAAAAAAGGTACGGAAGCAAATAAAATAAATATTGTAATGTCATTCTTATTTCATTTTACTTTTAAGGCCAAGAAGAAGAAAAAACCCTTGTAAATTGGGACAGCCTCCCAAAGTCCAAGTTTCACAAAGAAACCAAAGAAAAAGATAACGTGCAAATCACAGGAGGGTGCCAAGATAGGAGAAAAGGAGAAGACAGGGCACAAGGACGCACTGGGCTCTGGTTCCTAATCTTCCTAAGAGACTCTCTGTATTGTTTGGTAGAGTTAGAAAGTCTGCCTAGGCTGAGTCAGAGTCACAGATAAGAAGCCCTGTTCACATTGGGCTTCCATTTCAACACAGGCCTTGCTGTTGTGCACTGAATGTTGGAGATTTTGTGAGGCTATTGGCTGCATTCAGGAACACTATTGTCAGAAGGTAGAGAAGTATGCAAAGATGTTTAACTTGCCCTGATAAAACCTAGTTGCGAGAGGACCTATTCTTCCTTTACTCCCCTCCATAGCTCCCCAGTTAGGAATGTGCCTACAGGACTTTTCAATATCTCCCTGCCCCTCAACTTTGCTTTCCATTTATCTCAGTTTCTGTAATGAAATCTGAAGCATTTTCTTTTCCTTCCCCCCCCCCTCCCTATTGGATCCAAAATGAATTTCCATACATCAGAAGATGGAGAAAATATAAGAAAACATTTCCCCTTTTTATTGTATTAGGACAGGAGATAGTTACCTGAAATTGTACAGTAGAACCAGAATGAAAACTGCAATTTAATTATCTTCTGAAAACCACGTTTTTGCTTTGTTTTGCAGTTTTCCAACAAAAGCGTGCATGGAAGAGTAAAAATCAGTAGAAACTGTTGTGTACAATAACATGCAAAAAAGTTATTATTACGTCAAATTACTGCATACATAATGCATACATGGCGGCTCAGCGGGTAAGACAGCATAGCTTGCCGATCAGAAGGTCAGCAGTACAGCGGTTCAAATCCCTAGTGCCGTGTAATGGGATGAGCTCCCACTATTTGTCCCAGCTTCTATCAACCTAGCACTTTCAAAAGCACGTAAAAATGCAAGAGAAAAAATAAGGACCACCTTTGGTGGGAAGGTAACAATGTTCTGTGCTTTAGTCATGCCGGCTACATGAGCATGGAGATGTCTTTGGACAGTGATGGCTCATCAGCTTTAAAACGGAGATGAGCACCACCCCCTAGAGTTGGAAATGACTAGCACATATATGTGAGGGAAACCTTTACCTTTTTATTAATATGGCATTTTTACTGAAAATGTATATTTCACTTTCTTATGCACCAAATGGTATCAATTTTAGAGTCATGTTGTTTTGCAAGCAGCAATCTCCATTTAATTTCAGTATCCATGATGATGCCATGGTTTTAAAAGTCTGAAACAATAGGAAAAGATGGACCTGCATCGTATTGGAGGAAGTGAGGAGGAGAAAAGATAAATTATCATAGTTATATACTCCATGCTGAAATATTATAATTGGACCATCTAAAGCAGTGCTGGCACACAGAACCCTCTTTGGGGACACACAAGCCGTCGCCCTAGTTCACCTCCACAGCGCATGCCTCCCGCCAGCCAGCTGGTCTTTGCGTCTTTGCTGTGCATGCACAAGGGGAGGGGCACATGCGGGGGGCTGGGCGCGCATGCCCAGCAGTGGTGGATTGGTACCTGTTTACCATGGCTGGGCGAATTGGTAGCGGCTGCGGTGGGAGGCTCCACCCATCTGGATGCTTCTGTGCAGGCGCAGAAGTGTTGTGTGTGTGTGAGCACGCGCCAAGCGAACCTGTAGTGACAGGTTTTGAAACCTGCCTCTGATGCTCAGGGCACATGTATGGGGCCTTGAGCACATGCGCATGCGCAGGGAACAGGGCGCATGCAAGGTGTGTGTATGTACAGGGGTGGGGCACATGCTGGGCCCACGCACGCACTGCATTTTGGGGTTTTGCACGTACAATTTGTGCACTGGGTCTGGAAAAGGTTATCCGTCACTGCAAAGGGAACATTAGGAACATTTCTGTCCTGCTTTTAAGCTTGCTGAATTGATTCCACTCCATCTCTTCCCCAGACCCCTGAGCAAGACCTGCAGGAATTAATTATCTGCTCAAATGGAAGCAGCTAGTTATTTAATCGTTCCAAATCACGATTCCGTGAAACACCCACCGGGTGCATTAATGTGTTTAATGGACACGGCTACAAGCAGGTTATGGTGCCCTGTCTTTTCCTGAGTGTTTGGTTGAAGCGCTTCCTTTGCAGGCTTTGCCCTGGGAGGCAATCCAGAGGGAAAACAAAGAGACACCGAGAAGACCAAAGAAGCATTGGTGAACACGCTGAGGCACAGCAAACCATAGAAACATACAGTACATAGATATTTTAAAAGATAATCAGAATACCACTGCTGGCACGCAAGCAATACGGCTATTGCCGCCTTTACTGCTTAATTAAAAGCATCCTTGCCTTACTTGGCAAGCAGAGCTTGGAAGCTATGTAAAATTGCCCTCATTAATGCCACCTTGGCTAATTGTTAAAATCTGTCTGTGTCCCTTTATTGTGGTTGAGCATGAAGCGGAATAGACCTTCCCGAGAGATAAAACTTTGGAAGCATTTAGCATTCCTCTGATAGATACAAGAGCGCTCCTTCAGTTCTAGAAAGCAATAGCAATAACATATATACCACTTCGCAGTGCTTAACAATCACTCTTTAAAGCAGTTTACAGAGTCAGGATATTGGCCCCCAACAATCTGGGACCTCATTTTAGGGCCCTGTTTTCAGCATGGCTACAGAAGAGGCACAGATGGGGAAAGTCCTATCCCTATGATGGAGAAGGGGTGCCACAGGTGACACGTGGAGTAAGGTGACCATCCGTACTGCTTTTTGCGGGACATACACGCTTTTTTGGGAAAAGTCCCGCTTTTTTTTTTGGCCTCAGAGCAGCCAAGGAGGAGGTCATGCCCACCCGCTCTGCTCCCCAGCAGCAGGAAGAAGAAAGCAGGAAGGTAGGATTTTCGGCGTGACCCACCATCGATGGGGGGTGCGCGCAGCAGACGGACTGGCGTGCATGCATGGCTACCCCGCCATTAATGCTGCCCGGGCTGACAGCAGGCCTGGGCAATTTTTACAAGTCCTGTTTTTTGTTGTTTTTTTCTCGCCAGCTTCCCCCCCCCCCCCGTCGACGATGTCCCGCCATGGGACTTGTCAAATCTGGTCAGTTTAACATGGAGCCATATCAGTGGGCAGGCGAACATTGTTTTAGCATAGCTCCAGCATGCATGCGCAGAACAGCCAGCTGATTTTTGGGCCTTCCAGGCCCACCGGAAGTTGAGAAACAGGCCATTTTTGGCCTCCAGACGGCCTCCAGGAGGGTGGGGAAGGTCATTTTCACCCTTCCCAGGTTCCTAGAAAGCCTCTGGAGCCTGGGGAGGACAAAAAAGAGGTCCACCATGCCCATCATGCCAAAAGTGGTGGGAGAAGAGGGGGTGTATTGAATTATGGGTGTGGGCTCGCACATGAGTGACCTCCCTGGTGTTCCCCCCGCTTTTGGCACGCGACGGCAAAGAGGTTAGCCATCACTGTGACCTATCCCATCATTTAATGTAAGAAATCATGTTTACAGGTTAAGACAGCAGACTGAAAGAGAAACGCCATGTCAAGGTAAATGGCACATGTTAAATAATGGTAACATACAAACTTTGTTTATTGAGAGGAATGTGTTTTAACAACATAAAATATTGATTAATATCCTTAAAAATGGGAGTAAATAGACTGGGTGGGGGCTTCCCTAAGTGAAACCACATTGAATATACTTGAACAAGGCCTATGTCTCCAGATGTTTGGTAAATGTTTAATGGCAGTTTCCACTATCTTTCCTAGAACAGATGCTCAGCTGACAAGCCTTTAATTTTCTGGATCTCTCCATGACTCCTCCTTAAAAATTAAAGCTATGTTGGCTGGCCTTACATTTCTCAATTACAGAGGCTGAGTGTAGAGACAGCTTAGATATTTTAGTGAGAAGGTACACAATCTCAGATTTAAACTCCTTAATCCTTGGGTGGATGCCCATCAGGGTGATTATCAAAAGGAAAAAAAATCATATGGAAGTGTTCCTCCATGTACAGATTGTTTTGGTGTCAGAAGTTGGTTGTTGCTTTCTTCATTGTGCCTAGAGACTGACATTTCTGTAAAACTGCAGAGACATAATTACTAGGTTTAAAGATTGTGCCAAGTCATGGTTTATTTGATGCTGTTGATTGAAAAAAAAAAGATCAATAGTTTACAGCCACATATGTTTTGTTGATTTGGGTTACCACGTTGTGTCAACCCAACCACTGTGCTCTGGAAACCATGATGCATGGTTACGTTAATCAATGGCTGTGTTGTGCAAACCTGATCAGCAAATTAAGAGTAGATAACTAGAGACTTAATTTGATTTTCTCACTCTTCCATATCTAGTTATTCAATTGATTTGGGAATAGAAAAACAAACAGTGGTTGCTTTATTTTATTTATTTATTTATTTATTTATTTATTTATTTATTATTTTAATTTATATACCACCCCATCTCCAAAGACTCGGG
>JANHFP010006349.1:289920-303599 GCA_032468135.1 Calamaria suluensis
AAAGCACGGGGATTAGCAAGACCAACAACAGGATCAGGTAGGGTGTTCCAGACATTTATCACTCGATTACAAAAACCGTACTTCCTACAGTCAAGATTACAGCGGTTTACATTTAATTTGAATCTATCGGCAGCCCTTGTGATGTGATTGAAATTAAAATAATTATTCACGGTGTAGGGCATTTTGGTAAATAATCTTATGAACTAAGCATAAACCAGAACGTAGACGGCGTAGTTTGAGGCTGTCCGGATCTAATATTTCAAGCCTGGTGGAATAGGGAATTTTATTTCGAGCAGAGGATTTGAGTAAGTCTTCTAGTGAAATATCTCTGGACCCTGTCTCTATTGTAGTGATGTCTGAAATGCAGTGAGGGTTCCAGACAGATGAACAATATTCCAGTATGGATCTGGCAAAGATTTTATATGGTTTACTCTGGAGTCCTAGCAAGCTTCAGGGGAGCCTGGGAGGAGTTCCAATAGGTAGTAAAAAAATGCTCCGACGATCAGCTGTGATTTTCTGAGCCTTTTTTTAACCTTTAAAAAGCTTTTTTTTTACTACCAGTTCCAGGGAATAGGTGGTAAAATGCTTTTAAAAAGGTAAAAAAAATCCTCCTATGATCAGCTCATCTGTTGGTTCAGAAGATCGCATGGATGGCTACGGATTTTTGCCATTGGTTCTCTGAACCGGGAACTTTTCACCTCTGATCTATTCTTATAAATGTGATCTTCTAGAATTCTCTAGTGAAATGCATGTGTTCTATGGAGAGCCAAGCAAGATTATATGGGGAGGGGAGGCATACCTCACTTTAGAATACAGAAAGTTGGCTTTTGATAGGTCAGCCTATTTATCCAGTTTTATCCAGTCTTATCTATTAACTAAGCTTTCCAGCGTCTTAAGCATTCTCAAGGGAGAGAGGATGCATTTTGCACCACTTTTTTAACTTTTTCCTGGCTGGGAGAAGGGGACTAGCTCTACAAATCAGGGACTAACTCTAGACTTCAGGGACCAACTACAAATCATTGGGTAGGTCAGGATAAAAGCTAAGGTGTAATAGATTCCATGTATATATAATTAAACTTATTAGAGGAAGACTCTTCCATCAATCATTGCCCCTTTATGTCAAGTTACAAATTGCTCCAATATTTTGGAGACTTCCAGGGGTTAGAGAAAGGTCTGTAGCTTCAAGAACTACACAACTGGCACAAAGCAGATTATTTCTTTCAAAAGATTGAAGCTGGGACTTCTTGGGTGCCAATATTAACCAGATCAATACAAGCATGGACTAGTCCAGTGAGTTTCCATTAGTTTCCATCTTATCTCTGAATTCCTCATCATAACCTCTGGAATTATTGGGTGGTTCCTTCTTATGACTGTGCATAATGGAGTGTAATTAAAATAACCCAATTTTTTTTTTGCTACCGGTTCTGTGGGCGTGGCATGGCTTGGTGGGCATGGCAGAGGAAGGATACTGCAATATCTCCATTCCCACCCCCACTCCAGGGGAAAGATATTCCATTCCCATGCTTCTCCTGCAGGAAGGATACTGCAAAATCCCCATTCCCAACCAGAGGTGATATTTGCCGGTTCTCTAAACTACTCAGGATTTCCACTACTGGTTCTCCAGAACCTGTCAGAACCTGCTGGATTTTACTCCTGTGCTATTGAAAGATGTGGTACTTTAAATTTTGAGCAGCAATTTGGAAGGGTGCTTTGACCATGACTGTTCTGAACCTACTAGATATTTAATATTACTACTTAATATTAGCTAGCTACTTAAACCTACTTAATATTAGCTAGCTCAACTTATTATTTGCCGAGTCCTATTAATTATGTATTTATGAATTGCATATTTAGATCCTTTGTTATTTACCATGTTGAACTTTTTAAAGATAATAATGTTCAGAAACCAAAGCAAAAGTAACAAAAAGCTCTACCTCATTCCTATAAAATCCTGTCCCATGGAGGTTAGGTAAAGGTAAAGGTTTCCCTCGCATCTATGTGCTAGTCGTTTCTGACTCTAAGGGGAGGTGCTCATCTCCATTTCAAAGCCAAAGAGCCAGTGCTGTCCGAAGACGTCTCCGCACGGAACATTGTTACCTTCCCATAAAAGGTGGTCCCTATTTTTTCTACTTACATTTTTAGGTGCTTTCGAAACTGCTAGGTTGACAGAAGCTGGGACAAGTAACAGGAGCTCACCCCATTACACGGCACTAGGGTTTCAAACCGCTGAACTGCCGACCTTCTGATTGACAAACTCAGCTGCCTTACCCACTGAGCCACTGTGTCCCTCCGCTGAGCCACCGCGTCCCTGGAGGTTAGACAACTCCATAAAAGCCATGAGATCTATCCATTTTCTAAATGTCAGTGGTCTTCTTACAATAGAAGGTCATTACGACAGCTTGGCAAAGGGAACCTCTGCATGTAAATGAGAGTTCAGCATGTAGGCACAACTTGCAAAAATGATTTGTAATGGTTTTACATCTCTTTAAGTCACCAATACACTATTCGAAAGTGCTTCTCTCCAGGCCTAGAAACTGATCAAGGAAAGATTCAAGCTAGAAATAAGGAGAAATTTTCTGGCAGTGAGAACAATCAACCAATGGAACAGCTTGTCTTCAGAAGTTGTGAGAGCTTCATTGCTGGAAGCTTTCAAGAAGAGACTGGACTGACATTTATCAGAAATGGTGTAGGCCCTCTTGCTTGGGTAGGGAGGGGGGTTGGACTAGATGACCTACAAGGTTCCTTCCATCTCTGTTAATCTGGCCTAAGTAAACATTCAACTAAGGATCTTTATTGATAGTATGCAGGCAGCTATGTGCTTGTATGAGAACAGCATGCAGTATGCAGGCAGCTATGTGCTTGTATGAGAACAGAAGGTTGTTGATAGTGCAGCTGGGTAGCCAGAGTGGTGCCTATTGGAGTGTGTGTGCTTTTAATGGAAGGGATATTTAGCATTTGATGGAATAATTTTATGGGATCTCCCCACTCAAAAGTAGTCTGTGAATATTATCAGTAGTTTACCTTCTGTGTGATAGACATTGGAGCAGAAAACAGTTTGTTCAACAATAATGTAATTATACTAAAACTCAGAGTCCATCTCTGCCTTAGGCTTTTAGGCCTATTGTTTTTATTCTAGCTTCAGTTTATCTTCAGGATTCTGGGCAATGTGGTATTTGTTCCACTTTTCTTTCCGTAGTTCGTTAGACCAACCAGAATATGCTGTCCATAATGCAGATGTGCCTGGTAGCCCCAAAATTTGGAAACCCCTTACTATAATAACATTGACAGTAGTTAAAATGTTTAAAGTGAATTTTCCTTATTCATATTTAGATCACTGGACACCCACAAATGTCCCTAATGTTTACAGAGTTGCCCCCTCCCTTCTAAATTTTACTTGGATAGGCCAGGATCACATATGAAGTGCAAGCTTTATCACCGATACAAGCTCCAAGTCTTTCTTCAAAGTTACCTTTTCCCTTGTTCTGCTCCACTTAATGAGATCAAGTCATTAAAGCATCTATTCCTCCTCCACTAGGGAGAAAGTACTGTCCTGGACAAAATAAGGCCATATGAAAAAATAAAAATGCTTTTATTTACTATAAATCTAGTGGGAATTGCATCGATTGCACTCCATTGACATTTAACGTGTTCTTCCTGCTGCTCCATGAAACCCATCATTTGGTGGTAATCGTGGAAAGAACTATGAGAACTTCACCCAAATGCATGTGTTTGGTGGTAGGACTATACTTAGTCTCAGGAACTCAGATTACATATCCACAATCTAAACCAGGGGTCTCCAACTTTGGCAACTTTAACAATGTCCTGCTGGAGCAGGCAGTTGGACTAGATGACCAACAAAGCTGGCTGAGGAATACTGGAAGTTGAAGTCCACAAGCCTTAAAGTTGCCAAGGTTGGAGACCCTTGATCTAAATAATGCTGCAATGAATTGAAAAGCTTTATTTGTCTATATAATCCATCCATTTCCAATGTTGCACCATACATAGATGCACATGCATTATACAGTGGTGGGTTTCAATTTTTTTTTACTACCAGTTCTGTGGGTGTGGCTTGGTGGATGTGGCTTGGTGGGCGCGGCAGGGGAAGGATACTGTAAAATCTCCATTCCCACCACACTGCAGGGGGAAGGATACTGTAAAATCCCCATTTCCTCCTGGTCAGCTGAGACTCAAGAAACAGAGAATAGAAGGGGGTGGGGTTCTCCAAACTACTCAAAATTCCCACTCCAGAACTGGTCAGAACCTGCTGAAACCCACCTCTGGTGCAAACGTAGATAGACACGTGTGCTTATATAGTGACCTTTTTTTGCAGTTAACTTTCTTAGCTCTGCTAAATGGATGCCAAACTGACATATTATCAAATCCTAAAACTGGGGTGGGGGCAGGGGCGCGCAAATTATTCCCATCATGTTTGATCTGCCTCCATGAGTGGCGGAATAAGGAGGCCACCAGTATCAATCTTTCATTAATTATATTGCTGGACAGATCTCTCCCCTCTCATATTTGTATGTAAGTAGGTCAATACAAACAAGCCTGCTGGTACCTCCTCTTGTGTCCTTGCAGGCCTCTTGTCAGACATCCCCTCTTTTGATGATGATCATTTCAGAAGCCACCGAGCAGCAGCAATCAGTTAGTAGAAGAGCCTTGTCTGCCAAAGTTTCTCACGTTCACGTCTGGCTGATTCTCTATTCTCAAAGTGGTGCAGCTGAGAGAAGGGAACCAGCTGGAATGCAGACCAATACTGGGGCCCAAGCCTGGAATGGCTCGGGAGAGTCACTGGAAGACCCTCACCAGCTAGGCCTCTGGAGGCTGTGATGCCTACGAACACACCCACCCATTCATGCGCCCACTGACAATCCAGCTAGATAGGCACACAAACTCCTTTCTTCCTCTCGTTCACGCTTTGGCCTTATTTGATCTCTGGCTTCCTTTGTTGTCGGCTGTTGTTAGCGCCTCGCCCTGATCAAAAATGTATTCCTTCAGACAACATGGTGCTGTAAATATGCTAGACAGGGGCAGTGGAGGATAGCAGGAGGCCAGCCACAATGGGGCATTGAGGAAGCCAACAGCAGTAGGACGGATGAAAAAGATGCTTACGGATGGACAAAGCTTTAATGGGAGGATCTGCCTCTGTCATCCAGCACACTTGCTTATTGACAGTAACTATTACCTCATGCTCTGCTTGTTCTGAGCAATGCCTCTTTAAAAGACAACAATGTTGTGCCTCTATGGTAGTTCTTC
This sequence comes from Calamaria suluensis, assembly GCA_032468135.1. Lineage (NCBI taxonomy): Eukaryota > Metazoa > Chordata > Lepidosauria > Squamata > Calamariidae > Calamaria > Calamaria suluensis. The sequence continues at coordinate 295,180 of JANHFP010006349.1, forward strand.
TAAATGACATTTATAGTCTCATTAGGAAGAAGGCGTCTCAAATGCTCTTCCATCAGAGGACTGAGTGGTAGCTTTCAAGCCGTTTTAAATATGATCAAAGATGGTAAAGGAGGTTAAACACCTGCTAGGCCTCAGCCAGTCTCCACAGGCTGGAAGTACAAGAACAAGGGGAAACTTTATGATTTCTTCAGAAATTAGTCCTGACAGATCCTATGTCAAGAAAATTAGATGGAGAGATAATCTATTCCTTAACCAAATATCTTTGGGAGTAACTCAAGAGACGTTGGTTTGGATTTTTGAAAAATCACATTATCTCTTTAAACCAGCTATTTATGCAAGCATTGACCTACATATATTACATGTAAATGGAAGAAGTTTGCATTTGTTCAATCTGACCAAACCATTATACTAGTTACAGTATAATATACCTCAGAGTGACATATCTTTTGTAAAGATATGGAATAGTTTTATTACAGAAAGAATACCAACACATGAAACTACTCATTAAAATTATTTATGTACACTATATTGAACACTATTTTACTATAATTATTATTGCTGTTAAATACATTTTTAAAAGACTTATTTGGGGTTTATAATAAAACACAAAGTACATCAAGGTACATTATATTGTATAAAATACAATCAGCTGGATGAGGAGGAAACGACAACAGTTATTATTCTTGAAAGAAGAAGCAGTAGGATTGTTAGGTTGGATTAAGGGACACAGATTTAGAGTCAAACAATTTCTCAGGCAGAACATACATTAAAATAATAGACTGGCATGCCATTGCATCATTGTTACATCTGGTCAGTTGTTTTAAACATATTTATTTAAACAAACAAACTGTATCTTAAAACCTAGTGAAAAAAATAATTTCTGCACCCCAAAATTTTTGTGATGTGTTCTTGAAGCATTAAAAAAACAATACTGCAACATTATGGATCTATTATAAGAAGTCTTCAAATGAACAGCCCATTTCAAACATGAAAAAGCTATTTCAAACTTGACACCACTTTCCTCCATTTTATTTTATTAAGCAAATGAAACAAAAATGAATCTGACGGCAATGCATTACATTGTTTTTCCTGTTATTGGCTCCAAATTGAGAAGAACAAAACACACCTTAATTCTAGAAGATTTAATAGGTAATCAATTCTGAGCATTTTAAGAATGACTGGGAAAATCTGCTATCTGCAGTTCCTAGAAAGTAGACCAATGACCTGACCAAATATAAAGCCATCTTCTAATTAGCTTGGGAAGCATTTTATCCTCAAGATTCTTCTGTTATTTCATGTGAACTAGAACTGCCACATACAATCTGCAAATATTTAGATGACCACTGGATGACATCAAAGAGATACAGATCATACTGTCCCTTTGCTGCCATCTAGCAGATATTCAACGTTTTGTAGCCTAGACTCTAGTAACGTAGTTCTAACACAAATTCATCCTCTCACATCATTGTGCCAGAAGGCCTGGTAGAAATCAGGCCACCCAAGCTGCAATAAATCTGGGAGCTGAAGCTACCGTATGTCCAAACGAGGCAAGCAGAGAATTGATTAATGACTTAGGTCTAAGCCAGTTAAAGATCTTCCTATTCCTGTCTGCCCCATGCTCTTAGGTCATCAAGGGGCACCTGTTCCATGTCTCATCATGGTTGTGTCTTACATCAGTACTTAATTTTGTTTTTCCTTGGCAGGGTCAGGCTATGGTACAGAAGGTATGGACCAGCATTTAAATTGAACCACATTTTTATTCAGAAAGGGTTTAAAATATACTTATTTGCCCAAGTCTACTGGTGTTGTAATGCTAAGAGTTTTAGTATTGCATATTTTTTTGTTTTTAATCATGTTCTTGTTTTTTTTATTGTAAGCCCTGCAGTTCCGTTAATGGGGTGGATGGCATATACATCAGCAATTTTTGCTTGATGGTGGCTGCCTTGAATTCTCAGTTTCACAAGAGCTCATAGTAATCTGTACAAAAGAGAACCATAGACAAAGCAAGTGAATGAGTGCAAATTCAAGTCTATTACTCCTGTTGTTATCTTATATGATCCAGCCATTTTGGGGAGAATGCAAGATCTGGAAGATGAACCACAAGTAAGCACATTGATCCCTCTTCTTCCTTGTTTGCCTCTTCCTTCTTCCCCATTTACTAGAGAGAAGACTCACGTGCAGCTTCTTGCCATGGGAGAACTATTCCATTTCTAATCACAAGGCATTTTGTAGCCAGAGTCAAAGCGAAGGTCAGATAACCCAGATCTAGATGTTAATTGAACTGTCTGTCATACAAAAGTGCATATCTTTCATCGAAGAGTTTGGCCAGAAAGTTGCCACTGCATTTCCACTTAATGATGGGTCCAGAGAGAGAAAGGATGGGAAGCAGTTCCATCATTAGTGAAAACTTTGATATGAATAGGCATAATCTCCATCGGTCCAAACTTTCCAGCAATACGGTAAGACAGTAGCGTACAACTTTTGACAACTTGCGGGTGAGATTAAGCTTTGGATGGACTATTGAATGGATGGCCTAGGATCAGGAGTGTTTTTTGGCAGTATGTTCAACAGTTTTAAGAGATGAAATGGATGATTGAGAGAGGTTTAAGGCACAAATTTTGTTTTCTAAACCCAAATTTTGGGACCATAGACATTGGAAGCCACAACAGGCTTATTGGCGAATTGCATTGTTTGCGTTCCTGCTCAAATGTACGTATATTGGATTAAATTGCATTATTGATTTCAGCAGACAATGTACATTAGAGATAGAACAGATAGCAAAAGCCTAGAACAGGGCTGTCAAACTTGAGACCTGTGGATCGGATATGTCTTGCGCTAACCACGCCCATGCCTGGTTTAGGAAAGGGTGGAAAAAGTCCCGATACATCACATAACGCCATTATGATGACATGAGTTTGACACCCAAGCTCTAGAACAGAGGTGTCAAACTCGTATCATCATCACGGCATCACATGACATATTGGGACTATCCCCCCCCCCTTCGCTAAAACAGTCAGGGGCGGGACCAGCACCTAATGCCGTGAGTCAGACAGTTCTGCTCTAGAACAGGGCTTGCTTAGGTCCTTAACCATTGCAGTAGGTACTCCATTGGAAAAATAGGTCTGTTAACAGGTTGCATTCAGTTAGAGCTATCTAACCATGCGGTGCTTTCGTTCGCTTTTTCGTTCAGTGCACAGTAGCTGCAGATGGCTCTCACTATGTACAGGAAAATGGGGAAGATGCAAGGAGAAACAGCTGAGGAGATGCCTCAGCAGGAATGGAGCTTGGAGTTTGCTTTGCATAAAGCAGTTGCTGATAGGAGAACGCAGAATATAGGAACCTGTCATTTTATAACTGGTAGAACACAGAATGGAAGTTGCAGAAATCCTAGAAATTCTTTGATTTAATTATGCATGCCAGAGAGCAATCTACAATGTGCCAAAACAAAAACAAAAAACCCTTTAAGGATAGATCTGCAATTGATTTTTACATCTGATATCTGTCTATTAAGAAGCGGAACTTCACATCCTTTTATTGTTAAAACATAGGGATTTGAGAGAAAAAGGAGTATTTATCAACACCTGGTGGTATAACTCAGTAATTGCTCTGTCTAGCAGAAGAGACAAGTAAATCCAAACCATTTTAAAAACCAGCAGAAAAAACATTAAAAGTTCAGCTAACAGCTACAGTACCAGCTCACTCTAATGTTGGGGGCCTTATGAATTGAGAGCAATACTTAATAAGCTTTTCTGAAGTAGTTTTAATTGGATAAATATTTGTGCTGTGTCCTTCAATCAATCCTATTACTTGCTATTGACTCTAAATCCTGGAATAACAAAACAGAATCCCAAATCATTTGTCTGGACCAGGAAAAAAAGTTAGTAGATTTTAAAGGAAAATTGACAGGGCTATTGAATGGTCTTCTCTAAAAGATACCTTATAATTTATATCTCAAAAGTTTTATTTAACACTAGGGTATAATTTGTCTGCTCTTTGATATTTTTTTGGTTCTTTCCAAATTATGTATTTATTTATTTTTAAAAAATCAATTAAAAAGAAAACAAAAAAGCTCAAAGGGTAAATTCGATGGACTACTAGGTCTTTCTCTGCCTACATTATTCTGTATTTCCATGTTGCTATAATTTTATTTTCTGTACTCCTTTGAGAAATGGAAAAACTGAGTGGAAATAGAAAGAAACCCATATTGGAGAAGACCAAGTAAATCTCACCTACTTGTGGCGTTACAGATAAAGTTCTGCCTCAAGTGAAATTAATAGTAACATTTGGTTTGAATTCATTGGCCTAGAGTTCATCTTGCTACTTAAGTTTGCTGTCAGCTGTGTTCTTCCCGTGCCGATTGTATCAGGATGGCACAGGTGTAACTTGAAGGCAGAACTCAGCTCCATAAATCATCCTGGAATGAGACTGAAGGCTGGTGATATACCATTGCTTAGAAACTTCCTGTGTGAAATGGCAACTGGAATTGGCCATTTTGTCTCTCATGTGCAACCTTCCGAACCTCGGCAATGTCTCTGGCCTCTGTTCTGCCCGGTTACTTTTGATGTTGCTCATTAAAAAACACAGGCTGGTTCCAGTGCTGAGATCTATCTTCATTCTCCTCATTCCTGAGAACGTTTGGAGCTGGACTTGTGAACTGTTGAAACATCATCTCTTCTTTCTGCTGTTGCTGCTGCTTGCAAAAAAAAGAGGAGAGGATTCTTTGTCTTTTTGGGCCTTGTGGAATCTGAAGAACAAAAGCAAGGAAAGCAGTTCATAAACCAACATCAGGCAGAATATATTAAACTCATACCATGTTTTCCCGAAAATAAGACATCCCCCGAAAATAAGCCCTTCCTAAAAATTAAATCCTCCCCTGAAAATAAGCCCTCTCGGAAAATATTTAAATGCACGTGCAGCTGGTTAGGGTTAGGGGGACAGTGCTGGAAATCAGGTAAGATGGCAAGAGGAGCCCAGTCTTGCTCCATGCGCCCCAAAATAATAAGACCTCCCCAAAAATAAGACCAAGTGCTTATTTCAGGGTTCAAAAAATATATAAGACAGGGTTTTATTTTCAGGGAAACACGGTATTTGTTCATGGACTTGGTATGTGAAGAAAATAAATGGCCTTCTTGTATTCCAGCAACAGATGAGCAGATGGATGGTTGCCTTCGGGTTCATTACTACCTTAGCTTCCTACAGGTTTTGAGCTAATTATGAGGTCAGTTGCCCTTAGAGTAGATTTCTCCCAATAGCATATTTTTTTAAAAATCATTGGAATGGCAAAAAAAAAACCAAACCCAGATGTAATTAAACTAAAATTTTTGCCCAACTTACATTAAGGCTAAGAATGGACCTTGGAGACTTGGACAGCCAAATACCTAGTAGTGATGTATGCTACTGAAAAGCCACTGTCTTCTACAATAGGCTGATATCTGTTCAACCAAATAAATAGTGTTAGAAGGCTTTCTCCTTCTGGGCATGTTTTGTGACAGGCAATAGCCATGTTAAGAATGAATGTTGGTAAGGTGGTGGGAAGGAATAGGGAATTGTTCAGAGACATTATGTTTCCTTTTTTTTAAGATAGATCTGGAAGGCTTGTGGTCTTGATGCCACATATTTTTTTGGGTTTTTTTATTTATCCTAACTTTCATATTTACTGCATTTGTATACTTAGTTAGCTACTGAGAGTCTTGTGATTTCAAGTGACATATAAATGGAATAAATATTGAAGGAAGGATGCCTGTCTCAAACCCTTCCTGTGATCCATACTACTGGATTCTCCATGGCATCTTTGGCTTTGTGAGTGTTGATTGTGTAATTCCTTCTCTAATCCAGAAATAACTTCAACATGCACTGGCCAATCTATGGGACATTCTTAGAACAAGTTGGCTTTAAAAGTATCAGCCCTAGAAACAAACTTTAGTCCAAGCCTTCTGCAAAATTTCAGGTTTTGAATGTTGTCCCAGTGACCCTCCAAGAATTTATGTCAAAATTTTAAAGAAGAAAATTGTTAAATGTACTGGAAGTAATTTTGTCAATTTTATTTTACTACTGTCTTATTAAGTTACATTTACTTTTTGTCTTCAGTTTTCTATATTGTTTTCATTCAGAGGTCTTCAAACTTGGCAGCTTTAAGACTTGTGGACTTCAACTCCCAGAATTCTCCAGCCAGCATTCTGAGAGTTGAATTCCACAACCCTTAAAGCTGCCAAATTTGAAGACCTCTGGTCTAATCCTTCAGTTATCACATTAAACTTAACTTAATATAAGGCTTTGAAAATTGGGGTGGAGGGGAAAGAAACAGTGAAAAAAAAACCCCTGCTACAAATATTTTCTAACAAGGAAGATGCACACATTATGACAACTTCTAACACTTCTCCTGCTTATATGGCTCAACTTGTCCTCCTTGTTGTGTAAGAGTGAGAGAATCAAATACGTCTTTTTCTTTTTGGCTTATTATCTTTTGCTAATAAATGAGGAGATCTCTTAGCAAAGATTACAGAGAAGCAATTTCACAGGAAAAAGTGTAATTAATTAACAAACAAAATTATATGCTGCCCATCAAACCAACGGACCTCTGTAAGCTGAAGGATAAAAAGGCAATATGCATTCAAAATCAATTTTAAAAATAAAGTTAAGATCCTTGTAAAAAACAATCTTATTGTTCACAGAAGACACAAATAGACATACAAGCAAAAGTGGATGCTTTGTGTTTTATCTAATCATGGACAGTTAGGGGAACTCAGACATTATGTGTGACAACTCTTTATGGGGCACAATTAGAACATTATCAATTTTGGTTATGATTATTAATGATATAAGTAGGTTTTACTCATATTTTTGGAACAATCTTCCCCTATATGCAACCCCAATCTTCTCTGATTTTCATTAATTACCAACATAAATAGATTCAGGGTTTTTTTCAGTGTGTTTTTATGTTTTCATAGTAGGGAAAAAAAAAGTACTGACAGTCTGTGCCATTACTTCTCAAATCTACTGTTCCTGGTCCATCAGATATATTCACAAATCTCAGCATGTTTTCAGCATCACCTGCTTTACTTGGCATCATGGTATAATCATGTAGTGTCTTCCCCCTGACATTATATTTCCTTAGGCCTATTAGATAGGTGTTGACCACTTGATTTGGGGCCCTTACCAATGTTTTTCAAGCTCAACCACTTGAAGAAGCATTGACTTCAAATTCCGGAATTCCCTAGCCAATGACTGACTGGGGAATTCTCAGAATTGAAGTCCAAACTTCTTCAAGTGGCCAGGGTCGAGAAATATGGCCTTATACAACATGAATATGCAAAAACGTCTGGCAGCTTGCTCTCTTGGCCTGCAACTGATTGTAAACAGTTGTTTCCAGTTGTTAAAACTGGGGAAATATTTATCTAATTAGGGAATGGTCATGTTAGTCTTACCAATTTTATTTTTGATCGCTTCATTTTTGGTCATGCTACTTATGGATCTTGAACAATATGTAGCTATTTATTTATTTTTGCCAGAATTGATATTAAATATTTGGAATTCCTGCCATCTTCAGAAAATAGTTTCTGCTTTCTTTCATTGAGGGGACATTTTTCTTTGTTCCTTCTCTTCCAGATCCTATAAAACAAGATACTCTAGAATTTCATTCTAAAAATCTTCTATTACTCCCTTGTGGAATATTGGACAAGGCAGATTCCTGTGTAATAATACTCCCATGTAGAATTCCTGTAAGGTAACTGAATCCCAAGGGATTCTTCCCTCGTAACCATATCTTTCTGGAGTTTACTAGCAAATCCTTCCCAATAGAATATCCTTTGCTCCACCAAATAACAAGTTGTGAGCTTTCTTGCTGTTTTAAAGGTAGCTTAGCAACATAAGTAAGGTGGTCCCTATTTTTTCTACTTGCATTTTTCATGTGCTTTCAAAACTGCTAGGTTGGCAGAAGATGCATACTAGTACTAAGTAAAAAGGAGATATGCAAGAATTGGACAGAAGCTGATCACTAAAGAGAAGGACAAACTCTCTTTTGGGCTTGTATTGATGGGTTCATGAGGTGTAAAGCTTAGACTGAGGTGAGGCTAAGAGGGATTGGTATTATAAAATGGTATTTACGGTGTATGTCCAAAGCAAGAATCAAGAAGTTTAATCTATTATGTTAATCTATTATAAAGGGGATGGCAATAATAATGGGGAACAAGGGAGAATAGGTAACCACCTTACATCATAGGACCACACAAGTAAATATTGTCCGTTACCCAAATTTAGTAGACATAAGGAATTGATTGAACTCAGTAAAGGGTCTGTCAAATTCTATCATGATAGCCTTGTGGACAAGACAAGTAATTGAGGACTGAGTGCTATGATCTGGTAGATTTCCAAGTGGTTGCAACTATTACAGAATGTTCCCTCAAAGAGAGGGAGGGAGGGAG
>JANHFP010006349.1:305723-315796 GCA_032468135.1 Calamaria suluensis
TTCTTTCTTTCTTTCTTTCTTTCTTTCTTTCTTTCTTTCTTTCTTTCCTTCCTTCCTTCCTTCCTTCCTTCCTTCCATCCATCCATCCATCCATCCTTCCTTTTTTGTCTTTTGAAGGGGAAAATGCACATGAACCCAAACAGTTTATCCATGATAGTGTGATTAAGTCATGATAAAACAAATGGTCTTCTAATTTTCTGGATATCAGAAAAAATCCTTAGAACATCTATGTTGTGATGGGAACAGTCATTTAGCAAGCAGGCAGTCTAAGTGGGGTGAGATGATAAATCCTGTCTTTAGAATGTGTCTCATTTAGAGCAATTGAAAGTTCTTAGTCTGGCATTTGTTATAAAATCCCTAAAAGTAGCAATTTGTTGCATAGAATAATTAAGTTTGTCAGCTGGAAAATTTCAAGTTATCATTAGTAGTGTAGAACGTGGACTCTTGATTGACTACCATAGCCATCAATCAAGAGCGCCTGTTGCTAATGAAACGTTCCAGTTGTCCACTCCTAAGGATTATGGTGTCAACAAAACTCTTGATTTGGATCACAGCCTTCCCTTCACTCAGAGGCCATATATTAATCTTGGTGTACAGAATTTCATTGCTCAAAGCCAAGCCAAGCCAAGCCAAGCCCCACGCTGAAAATAGATTTGTGATGTCAAAATAGGCGGAGAGAACTTTAAGAAATACATCACAGACATCAACAAAGGTGGCATGTGATCAAATATATTCCAGAAAGGTTTGTAAAAAATAGCAGAAATGACTAAATTGATCTGTCTGATCAGAGATAAAACAATAAAAGGTGTATGGACTTTTTGTTGAAACTTAAAAAAAAAAAGTGAAATGGAGATTTCTGGATTTTCTCATTGAAAAAAAGGATTGAAAATGGGATGAAGAGACTCTCTGTAATGAAGTCTTTCAGAGGGAGGAGAGATAATTTATTTGTAATTCCTGCAAAGTAAATCAGAAGTTACTTCTTTAATTACAGGTAGTCCTTGCTGAATGACCATTCATTTAGCAAACGTTGAAAGCTATGACAGCACTGAAAAGGTTATTTATATATCACACTAATGATTTTTGCAGTGTCCTCATGTCACATGATTGTGATTCGGGTACTTGGCAACCGTTGCACATCTATAATAGATGCAGCGTCCCATGGTCAGGTGATCACCATTTGTGACCATCCCAGCTGGCTTCTCACAAGCAAAGTCAATGGGGAATCTGGCAGGGAAGATTGAGGTTATTGTCACGTGGTTTCTCCTTTAGGGCCCATGGTGATTCGCTTAACAACCATGGCAAAGAAAGATAATAAAGTCAGATGCTGTTACACGATGCTTCACTTGACAACCACACTGCTTAACAGTGAATTTGGGGTATAGGTAGTTCCTGTTGTGATCATAAGTCAAGAGTCCAGGGAATAAGATTTTTTATCATGAACAATGCAACCAAGACGTCTGTAAAATAAAATACCGTCAGTTTCTTGGAAACTTCATGGAGATACTATGTGCAAAAGATTACAGATGCATTAATATGAATAGAGCATGTTGTGTTCTACATGACAACAGTGCATCTTTGCTAGTCTGTGTCCATAATAATGTCCATAATTCAGTCACAGTTTTGTTCCATACAGTATCAACCCTGTGAAATCTCAAGCTTCCTCTTTCTGCTATGTATTCAAGATGGACAGTGATTAATATTTATATGTACAGTATTTATATGTCAAGGTATAGGTTTATACACATGTATGTATACTGCATATATATACATGTGTAATGTATGCATAAACTTTTGAGAGCAGACAACATAGTGCCATTTTTAATGTGTGCCAGTGTGCCCACAGAAAAAAAATGACAATAAAGGTATATTTTGTTTAAAGGTTTGTATTGGTTTGGTTTGGTTGGGCTGTGTTGGGTTGGGTTGGGTTGACAACAGTATTTTTATCCTAAAATACAGTGCTTGAACTATGGGGAAAAGGCCAATCCTGATACCCCCTATATTAGGATAGTATGATATGTCCTTCTGAGAACAGGAATAGTGGGGGAATGTAAAAAAATAACTCAGGGCTTTTCATTCCTTCTGTAAACACTCTCCTAAATCTTTATTCTGAAATATAAAAAAAACTCCATCCCCTTTAGCCCCTGAATTGGAAAAAGCTGCTCAACAAAATGCTTTTACGTAAGCATAGGCATTTGGTAAAAGACTGTACCCATTCCCGAAATCTATCTCAAAAAAATGACTACCGAAGATGAAAAACTGTATTCATGCACTAATTACAGTCCACTGGAGATGCCATAATTAAAGCTCTCAACACTGACTCATTGCATAACCTTTCTCATTAAATCTTTAGCCAAATCCTTAGCCAACTGACTCGGGTAGCCAATTGCAAAAATAGAACCGATCACGCAGGCCAGGCTTCTCCCACCTAGGGACTCCTAAATACGCTGGAACTACAGCTGCCATCATTTCCAGACGGTAAGGCCAATGGGCAGGTATGATCCACCTGGATATAACAAGCTGGGAAACTCCAGGGCTAGTGCTTAAATCACAGATGGCTGTCATGCTCAAAGGCAACAGAGGGAACAACCTCATCATTTAAACCAAACAGTTTTCCTCTTCAAAGAAGTTAGGTTGGTTCTCTTGCACTTACGTTTTAGATAAAGATGACATCGCTTTAGCAGTCTTCTTGTGATCAATACCCTTCTTAAAGGAAAATACTTTTATTAATATGATTTTGTGATTTTACGATCACCATGTCTCATTGACTATTTTAAATAAATGGAATGATGGAATGATGTGGTAGAATTCACTAATCTATGAATATTGATTTATGTAAAACCAATCCTTAAATTATTGGTACTTCTCCATGCAGTATACCTCCGGAGTATCCAATATAACTCATTCATCCATCAAATATTCTTCTTAGTGTTTGCTGATTAAGAGATGGCCAACAGATGCAATAGAATTATATGATGCAAGGTTATTGCTGATGCTATTGTTTGCTTAATTACACATATTTATATCTAAAAATTGACTGTAATAAAAACAGTTTTATTGTTGAAAATCTTACTGCCAATTGGACATACAGTATGTGCATAAATACATATACACACCAAAATACACTAGTGGCTAAAATTGTGGAAACCCTTTGGGAAACCGGTATTTTTGAAGTTTGATGGCTAATCACACCATTTTTTGGGGGAGGGGAGTTTCAAAATAATCATATTCCACTGCTGGAATAGTCTGGGAATAGTCCAGACCTTAACCCAATTGAAAATCTATTAAGCGAACTAAAGAAACTTGTTAGTCAGAAGCAACCCAGTAATAAAACCCAGTTAATAGAAGCAATCATTCAATCTTGGTTTCACATTATAACAGCTGCATTGCTGTTATAATGAAAGGCTTGGTTCCCTCCATGGGAAGACGTTGTAAGATCATAATTTATGCTAAAGGCTACCCAACTTAGTTTTAACTGACATGGTGATAATTTTTGTATATTTTTTCTACGTGTTTCACTTTACTTCTTTATACTGTAACTGCTATTCTAATAACAAACCCTTAATGAAAGTTACTTCATTATATTCCTGATTAAATTATCTTTCCATTGATATATAATTTTATGGTACTATTCCCCCAAAAAAGATGTGTTATTAGCTAGTTTTAGAAAATACACTTTTCCCAAAAGGTTTTAACAATTGTGGCCACTACTGTATATGATTTTCTTAGCTAGAAAATTACTCTAGTTTTAAAGGTGCTCTGTTACTTTGCATCTGGTCACATGCTGAGCTATTTAACTATCCAACTTTGTATATTCCAGTTATCTACACTAGATATGTTGAATACTGCTTCAAAATAAATCCTTTTATAAAGTCTATAGTTTCCCCCCCTCCAAAACTAGAATATGACTGCATTTGACAGCAGGATTTAAAAGAGAGAAAAGTCAGCTTTAATTGCCTTCAATTTAAACACAATACTGACTGACCTGTAGGATCAGCTTATATGAAGGTTCATTTAAGAAAAGGTTCATTGTGGTGAAGTGCAAAACATTAATACAAATTCTTGGCATGGGATTAGGTTGATTATGCCTATCCTTTGGTCTCCCATAATTGATGGGAGTTAATTGTAGTTGATGTAGCCTATCCCCATGTCTTGGGGAAGGTTTCTTCTAGTTTGGATATCCAATTTTTTCTGTTGAAAATCAAAGCAATCCATTATTCTTCCAGTCATCAATTCTTTGAAACAGTCGGCATTTCTTTGAATTCAGTGGTGCATAATTACACCTTCCTCTCATTGCAGTCAAAGTGATTTAGCTGTATTGTCAGCTTGGATGTTTGGCTGCTAGAATTGCATTACACCTTTAAGCACCAGTTCATGCTTTCTAATATTCCAGGTGACCACCTTCCTCCCCCCCCCCACTACTTTTAAAATCATTTCATAAAAATGTGATTCTATCACCTCATTTTAATGCCTGTGTATGCTTCTCTCTGTGTGTGAGTGTGTTTGTGGGTGTGTAAGGGGTGTTTCTCTCTGTGTTCGTATTCCAGCATCTGTTAAGAAAGATTTGCAGGTGTTGTCCTACCCATGTGCAGTGTGAATTTCTGTGTAGAAAATACCTTTGCATATACATTATACACACAAAAGGAGTCTTCACCACAACAATTCTGTTTCATCTGTACCATTTCTTATGTGGAATATTTTATGTACACAGCAATATCTGCAAAATCTCCTTTGTATAGATAATTGTAGTGTCATATGCATAATATTTGAGGGTAGACATATTTGATGTGATGTGATCTCTTTCACTAGATGGGCAGGAGTCCTTTTTCCTTTTTTTGAGGAAAAAAAGGTTTGTGAGATCTGCTCCCACTTTTTAGATCCAGAATAGATACTGGAAGACTTCCTTGAAAGGCAGTGGTGGGTTTCAATTTTTTTTTACTACCAGTTCCATGGGCGTGTCTTGGTTGGTGTGGCAGGGGAGGGATACTGTAAAATTTCCATTCCCTGCCCACTCCACGGGAAGGTTAGTGCAAAATCCCCATTTCTTCCCGATCAGCTGGGACTCAGAAGGCAGACAATAGATGGGGTGGGACCAGTCAGAGATGGTATTTACTAGTTCTCCAAATTACTCAAAATTTCCACTACCAGTTCTCCAGAACTGATCAGAATCTGTTGAAACCCACCTCTGCTGAAAGGTCTGATGAGAAACTGAATGACTATATACAGTATGCTATTATGTTAAATTACCCAGAATAGCTAAAGCTCCTTGCATCTTCCTGCTCTCATGGAGAGTATAGAGCCAAGAAACAGGTGTTGACTCACTGTTTGATCAGTAGGGGACCATAGAAACATGAGACAGACAAGGAAGAAGATGCTAATCAAAGAGCCACACTACTGAATTACACTACTGAACTACTTGGAATCTTCCTCCTTTTTTTAGCATTTTTGTAGAAAAAAGTAAATGTTCACGAACTGTTTGAATAAACATAGAATACCAGCCTCTAATGAACCTAATGAATTAGATTCATAGGAATAGGGAGACTTAGAAGCTGATGTAATTTGAGATCATTTGGTGGAAAAATAAAATGCTGTGTGATTAATATTTCCAGCAGGAAGATTTGCTACCCAATAAAGTAGTTACTGTGGTCAAATAATATGAAAATGCTCAAGATGAAAGCTGCTTGAAGGCGTCAGTGGATTGCATCTTTGTGGCTATTGCCATTAATTGGATTCACCAGGAAAGAGTAGTGATAAGACTGAACAAATCGTAGTCAATGTCTGGGAATGAAAATCTGTCACAGGCAGAAATGCCTTGTTATTGTTGTGAATTGTTTCAATGTTGAAGAGAACAGCTTGTTGTGCTTAATGCAATCTGCTTAAGCTGAAAAAGAAATTGGTCATTTGATTTTTTTAAAAAAATCCAGAGATATATACATTTTATAACTTGATCATAAAACTTGCAAGGAGCAAGTGACAACATTTGTTAGGAAACTGAAGTTAAAAGTGTTTATTTTGTTAATCCTGAAGAAAAATAAATAAATTGTGAGTGTTAATGAAAAGTAATAAGAGGTGGTGGTGGAAGCTGGTTGTGTACAGAATTTTATTTGCAGCAAACATTATTGTGCAGTATTTTAAGCAAGATATTATTATTATTATTATTATTATTGTTGTTGTTGTTGTTGTTGTTGTTGTTGTTATTGTTGCCATCCAATAACTTTGGATTTTAATTACTCTCACCCACCTGTGTGCTTGGGTTACTTCACAGCCCAAGTAGTTTGGAACAATAATGTAGTTGATGGTTTTGGATATATTATCAAAGGTATTCTAGAGTTATTATTTGAGCAAAAAGCTATTTTTGCCTTTTATATTCTTCAGAAAGGAGACACTGTGAATCATATTACAAGTGCCACTGCTGGTTCTCAGAGTCAAATGGATCAACTGATGGAACAGTAAAGCTTATTGTTTAAAAAGCTTGGGCAAATTCCTGAATATTCTCACAAAGTTACAATAGATGTGGGCATTGTGCCTGTTGCACAGAAGGTGAAATGTATACCTTATACCACAGCAGAGGCTATGAACACTTAAGTTAAATAAAGTGTTCATAGTAGAATAGCACTGTAGAGGTAATAAATGAAGGTACCAGTTTAGTGTCTGCCATGTTGTTTGTACCAAAACAAGATTCTGATTAAATCCATCTTTATATCAATCTAAAGGCAGTAAAAAGGTGTGGTATAGCAGCAGCAGCCTGTATGAAAAACAAATAATATTGAACATCCTATGCAAGGTGCACAGATATTGGCTAGATTAGATTGATTGATTGATTAGATTTATCCTGACTTTATTTGTTGTCCACTCAAGGCCATATACATACTTAACACTGTGTTTCCCTGAAAATAAGACCCTGTCTTATAATTTTTTTGAACCCTGAAATAAGTGTTTGGTCTTATTGCCATGCGCCCAAAAGCCCAATTGGGGGTGTTATCAGGGGATGTCTTATTATGGGGCAAACAGGGTACTAAAACCTCCTATATATATTACATATATAAATACAATATATATTGTATTTTTTTCCTGATCATGAAATAAAGGGAGACTAGTATAGATATATTTCAAGCTATTTAGCTCTCATCACCTAGCCATACCCTTCTGGAATTTGAACCTTGGCTGCCTGCATCTTGTATTGGCCGCCTGCAGTTGTTTTAACCTCTAGGCCACAAGTTCTCTTCCTTTATAAGTGTGTGTGTGTAATATATATAGGTTTTAGTATCCTGATTCCACCATAATACAAGTTCTATATATCCATCCATCCATCCATCCATCCATCTATCCATCTATCTATCCATCTTAGATAGATAGATAGATAGATAGGTAGATAGGTAGGTAGGTAGGTAGGTAGGTAGGTAGGTAGGTAGAGATAGAGATAGATATGTTTGATTTTCATTGGCTCAAGCTTGACTCAGCCTTCTATCCTTCCAAGGTGGGTAAAATGAGGAGCCAGATTATTGGGAGCAATGTGCTGACTCTATAAATGGTTTAGAGAGGGCTGTAAAACACTGTGAGGCAGTGTATGTTGTATGTAAGTCTAAGTGCTATTGCTATTACTAAAGCTAATTATGGAGATTATATCAAGACCCCTGTGTTCACTAATCCAAAAAAAAAAAAAAAAAAGGAATTTCTTGGTCAAATTTGCAAATTTACCTTTAAAACAATGCCTTTAAAAGGAATGTAAAATTTGGCTTATTATAATATAAAGGTACCAACATTTGTTGTGCTTAATGCTGGACTTTATGATGTTTTGTTACAGATTGAGGAAGATGGATCAAAGAAGCCTATTAAGCACGCCAGCCATTCATTTCCTCCTCCTGAACGGAGGTATTTTGACTGAATGTGAAATTTTGCAATTTGTATGGGCTATACAATATTTTAATATTTATTATTTGGGATACCTAGCTGAACCGTTAACATAGACAAAACACTCATACAAATTTCAACCAGTATTTTATTGCTATGCCTCCAGCATCTCAGTTGAATATTACAATCTTATGATTGTTGAACACATTTCTGGAAAATGAAGGTAACTGATTCCTTTCCCCATGTTCTATCACCGGACTGAAGATCAACCTCATTGTAGAAATGTATGTTTGTCTGGTTGTTGATTTATCTTTGCTGAATTTGAAGTATTATCATTTAAAGAACTGTCTTGCCTCTTAGCAAGCTACTTTGCTTTATAAGGTATATCAACAGATGATCTAATCCAGAGGTTCCCAAACTTGGCAGCTTTAAGACTTGTGGACTGCAACTCCCAGAATTCACCAGCCAGCAGAGCAAAAGAGAGAAACTATAAAAGGGATTATCTGATATTTCAATAGCATATGGTTCTATATAAATGATGATCCCTATTTGGTGAAACATTATAGAACTCAACATAGAACGAAAGAAATTATAAACATCAACTTTTCTTTCCAGCCAGCTGATTTTTTTTGTTGTTATTTGTTTCTTATATTTTTACATTCCTATATGCAAAATGCAAATAGGATAACTGCTGCTAGGATATTTTAAACACGTACTGGAAACATTTCCAAAAGGAAACTGGACTTCTTTGTTTTTGCTTGAATGTTTCACTTTTCATCCAAGAAGCTTCTTAAGTTCTGACCAAATTGTGGAGAATGGAAGGATTTATATTCCGTGCAGTTATCTGGTCTTTAGCAGTCTCTCTGAGAGTCATTGAGGCCACTTGGAGATTTATCTATGCCCCCAGGGTCATCTGAATAGTGCAAATGGTTATGAAACCTTCACAGTTCAAAGGACTGTGTTCTAAACTATTTTCAGCAGTTCCAGGAAGGTTCCACACCCATTTTCACCAGCAGTCGGATTCAATTATCTTCCCTACCAGTTTGTAAATGTGAGCGCGTGGGGCCTTCTACACATGCACAATGCTCAAGCATTACGTTTGGGCAGGTGGGCGGAGCCTCCCACAGTCGCCACTACCGGTTCCCACGATCTGGAGAGAACCGGCTGAATCCCACCAATGATTTTCACTAAGTAACAATTTTTCACTAAGTAACAATTTTTCACTAAATAACAATTTTTAAATGGGTAGATATAAAATCTGTTTGTATGCATATTAATCTAAAATTATTTGAAAATTTTGTTTAAGTTTACATAGGTTGTAAATGATTTTTCTAACTTTTGTTGTTCTTTGCTTCTTTCTCTTTATTTCCTTGATTCCACTTTCGGTTAAAATAAGAACAAAACAGACAGAGGGGTTTCCTTCCAAGTTTCATCTTTCTCAGAACATTCATATTAAGCTCCCTACTCTTTGTCTTGAAGTAAAGATGATTAACTCAGGTGTCAGAAAGCATCTTTAGAGATAACAGCTTTATGCTAACAACACCCATACGATGCAGCTACATTGCATAGTCTTAAAGTCAGGAACTTCCTTTGAATTAGTGAAAACCAGAGATGGTAATATTAAGCATGTTCCACCTCAAATGGAATTTCAGTGAGGTGGAAGGCCCTTCTACTTGTGATGTTGGGTCTATTATTTTTTCAAAATGCTGAGATTTTTTCTCTGAAAGATTTGGGGGTCAATTTTAAAAAGCTTGAAGCCCTGAGGTGAACGTCACCCAGGGGAAGTCAACAAGAAGTAACAAGCTTGTTAGTCGATGTCTGCATTTTGTAACTTGCTTATATAGTCTTAGTGAAATTGTTATATGTGAGTGGTGCATGTCTCTCTCTGTGTGAAATATAATGTTGGTGTTTTGCTGTTTTCATATAAGAGAGGGAGAGATGTAAAATACAGGAGGAAGAAAAGGCTTGGAAGAAAAGTGGAAAAGGAACATCATGGAGATCTGTGAGAGTGATATGTCTAAAATGACTAAGCAATAGTGTTACCTTACAGCATACTCTGGAGTGTGCTCTTTGAACCTTCGAAGAAAAAATACAACCACCTACGAAAAAATAGTTTCTGTATATCCAGGCACTTGAGAGGTGGGCTGCTGGGGGTCTGCAGGGATTTGGGAGAACCTTCTGTGCAGTTTAGAGAACGGCTACCCCCCCCAAACCCCCCCCCCCCC
>JANHFP010006349.1:321714-335375 GCA_032468135.1 Calamaria suluensis
TAGAGTAGAGTAGAGTAGAGTAGAGTAGAGTAGAGTAGAGTAGAATAGAATAGAATAGAATAGAATAGAATAGAATACTGGACTCTTAATTTCTACTTTAAAAAAAACAAAAGGAACTGATTCTTTTATTCCTTAACATGTTTCTTTTTCTTTTTTATGAAAACAATTTTAGGAAATTTTAGGAAAACAATTGAACGTCCAAGGCACAAATTATGCATGGTTTCTGACAGAAAATGCTCATGCTCTGCTTGCAGGCTCAGTTAAATAATATTCTATATTAATCTTATTAAGGAATAGCAAAGAATAGCTTCTCAGTCTGTTCCAATGTGCCTTCACAGCAATATCTTTGCAATCCAGGGTTTTGCAGAATGATTGACTCATTCATTCAACCTGTAAGTGCCTCTGGATCCGCATCTCTTCCAATAGATCCCAGTTTTATGTGCTCTAATTTTATTTTACTTTTTTGCAAGTCCTCAAAACATGAATGTTTTGTTTTTAATGTGTAAGTAGGATTATTTGAATTCCTATCCTGCTGCACACATGAAAAGTGAATGAAAGTGCCTCATGCTTACAGTCATGTTTCAGCTACAAGATTCTAAGTATTGGCTGCTTAATCCCCCAAATACAACCGAAGCACATATTTTTGTTCTTTACAAATGTCCCTCCATAGGCACCTAGTATTTCTTCCCTTTTGACTACAATGGAGTTTAAATCCCCATTGAAAATGATGGGCACTCTACTTGGTGGATGCTTTAGCCGGCTTGCCATAGTTAAGATGCCTCTGTTTTAAATAGTACTTACTGAAGCATAAAGTCGGCCTCTTTTGTTCATGGCCAGGTATCTGCCCGAAAAGCAGCCTTTGATAGCAACAATCCCAATGTCCACTGCGGTTATTTCCAGAATACCTAAAAGAAAAAGGTAAGATCTATTTAGAACGTATCATGTATCATTTCGTTGTATGTTGGTGGTGTTGTTATTTTACAAACTTTAGAAACTTTAAATACTACATGACAAGGAAATTAGAGGGAAATCCTTAACCTTTATTCAGAAATAAGGCCATTGGATTTCATTGGACTATTATTATTTTTTGCTTCATATTGAACAAGTTCTACGTTTTTGTTTATTTTTGTGAAACCTTCCCTGCCATTCAAATGATAAGGTAGTCTAGCCTTCTGATTTGACCAACAGTTGACCTAATAAATATCTTCAAATTGGTATTTCTTTATGCAAAATAGAGTTGGAACATCCTCCCATTTTACTACAAGAAAAAAAATTGAAAATGATGTGTTATCAATTGACCCTTGAACTGAGTAGGAATTTGGACCCAGTTTTTTTTTCACCCTGACTCTTAAAGTAGTAATATTAAACTATCTTAAATGTTATTTCCATGCAGAAATCATTATGCTTAGTAACACCACCGCACGACATACCAGCATTTACTCGTACATTCATAATCAACTCCGGATGATCGGAAATGACAACAGTCAAGATGATAAGATGGGGATTGTTAGGAAGAAACCCTAACAGTCAATCCACAGCTATTTGATTGAGACTGAACTGTTTCAAAAAGAAAAAAATGAAAGGCTCTGACATTGAACTAGAGGTTCACCTAATCCTATATGTCTATAAACACTTTAAATCCCCTTTAATGCTTTCCTTAGGGATCCAAGAGTGCTTGGCTTATTGAAACAAACCACAAAGCTGCCCATTTGGGGACAATACCCTTATTGAGGTTTCTGGAGGGCAAAATGGAGGAAGACAAGAGGCTGCCACATCTAAGATGGACAATGAAGGGGGTTAGCCAGTTAGAAGTCAATGTGTCCTTGGGGAAAGGACAAAGTGACTGTCTACCTCCAATTCAGAGAAAGGAACTTTTTTAATCCATGAAAGAACCAAGAAAGATTGCACATATTATTTATCAAAGGAGTGTTCTAAACGTTATACTGAATAACCAAAAGTCTGGAATGCAGATGCAGCAATTACAGAGGTATAGGCCAAAGGTGGGCAATCTTAAACACTCTAAGAACCATTTGGACCCGTTTCCCACAGAAAAGAAAACACCGGGAGTCACAAAAAAACATTCCCCTGCCAGACTATTTCGTGAGCAGCCACAAAACTAGCATCTGTAGTTGAATCAAAGATTACATTTTCTTCTGAAACTTATATTTCCTTGGATTTATCCATAGTTGGCCTACTGGGGGTTGAAAAGCTCAACAAATCAGCTGCTGGTGGGTGTCTCACATTGGTGGTTGTGACACATATTTTGAGTGACAGGGAGCCGCAGAAGAGGGGTGAAAGAGACACATGTGGCTCCAGAGCCGCAGTTTGCTGACCCCTGGTATAGGCAATTCTTGCTCTCTAGCTAGTGCTCATACTTATGCCCACCTACATCCACACACATACATATCACACTCATACATAAAGGAACCAATGTAGACTAGAACGGGGAGATCCAAGTTCTAGTATTCCCTTAGGAATGGAAGTTGGATTCTCTCTTTCTCTTTCTTTCTCTGCTTTAGACTTGGAATTTGAGAAATATGTAACTGGCACTGGACCAGCACAGGAGACTATGGTCCATAACTTTCTATGAAAATGACTATACCATGCAGAGGATTAATTTAGGTTTATAATAATACCACACATGGTGACATGAAGAGAGACAGGGACAAAAAAAGGACTCAGTCTAAGGCCCACAGAACACTACATAATTTTTAAAAAGTAATTTCAAAAAAGTCACAAGAGGAGACATGTTTTTCATACCTGTAAAATGCATATATTACATTTATAGGAATTTCTTGGGAAGGGAATCTTTAATTGTATGTGGGAAAATTAAACATTTGAGAAAATAAAATAATAGCATAGAAATGATGCATGAAGAGGTTTATTATTTACATTTTAGATTATGCCACTAGCTATTTCGGCAATTCATTATCACTGATACTATCCCATGTATTCAACATTTTAAATCCTGAAGTCTTGAAATTCTGTCTGTCACTTTAAAATTGTGTTTGCAACAGCACATACAACTCTCAGAATATAATATTCATATTATATTGGTTAGGATGATTTAGGATTTAATATATATCATATCTCTGCTACTGGAATAACTATTGGCAGAAGCTCTATGGCAATAGAGTGGTATCAGGGGTAGAAACTAGAAATCTGAGCCTCAAATTCAGATATTATTGTGGACACCCATGTTCACACAATGTTACATTGAGAAACAAAAATATGTAAATTAGATTGTTCCATTGAAACCAATGGAAAACCATGAACTTCATCTTGCTCCCTGTTAACCAAGCACAGTGTAGAAGTGTTTTGACTATTTCCATTGTTAAACATTTAGCAATGATTAATGCATACCATAGAAAGGGGAACTACTAACCCCATCATGTGGCTATCACTGTCTCAGACACCAACATCTTAAATATGAACATATAGTACCTATTTATTTAGCCCTCAAAGTGATAATTTTTGTGCAGAACTCTAGATGAAATGAAGAGTAAGCTTTGTCCCTAAGAATTTGTCTTTTTAATAGGAAGGTCATCTTAGATTTACCAAGCAGAACAAAGTGGGAGTGGGTGAATTAAAATCAAGATATTTGTATTTTAATACAAATGGCTGCAGAAAGGGGGGATATTAATGGTGGGAACTCACTGTCAGCTTGGGCTAGCCAGATATTAGTCACCAGCATTTAAAGCCATGTATGTAGACTGCCAATATTTAAACTTATTTTGTTTAAAGTGTTAATAGAGCTATTGTTTGAGCCATCAGGGTTCTTTCAAATAGGTAAGCTCCACTTAAGACTGCAATCACTGATGCTTACATTGCTGAATTCATCCATAAGGGCCACAGAAGATCCAGAGATAGCTCCTAATCTCTCTTTCTTCATCTCTGTAACTAAAAATAGTTTAGCAAAGGAGATCCTTTTTTCTTACAGATCAAGTGGAAGTGTCCAGTTGAAGATTTAGCTGTTCTACCTCTTAAAGGCTTAAGTCAAAACTTTAACATTCCCTTTCAAGGCACAGTCAGCTTGCATATATCAACAGAGTTGTGATATAATAGAGAATCCTATTTTGCACATGAGATTTGGCCTACTGAATGTTTGGGGAAAGTGCTTTCCTTCATTCATTGTAACTCTGTTTCTATTTAGATCTGTCCCAGCAAGGATGCTTTTTACAAGGTCAGCCATAGAAAGCTGTATTATTTTCTCCTCTCTGAGCATCTCTTTTAGGTCCACCCAATGCACCTAAAAGCTGGATGCATGTGCATCTTTGTATTTCATCATTTGGATTGAGAACATTAAGAGAACATTCAACACTTTCTATAGCATTTGGCTAGACTAGAGCATGTCCTTAATGATACTTCACTGATAGGTGGTATCTACATAAGGAGCTCTGCTAGAAGTGATAGAAAAGTCTGCCTTGATGCCTGTCATATATACATGCCTGGTATTGTTGGGTGCCAATGCATCAGGAGATGAATGTGTGTGCAATCAGTCCAATATCTGAATGCCATGTCTACCTTGCAAAGGAGAACATGTTTTTTTAAAGTGATCTGTTGCTGGTTAAGTGCTATTTCCTTAAACAGGGCATAATTTCCTCTGCCCTAAATACCCAAACTTTGCCAAGACAAACAAAGCAAGATTAATGGGAGGAAAGGAGGGAACAGAAAACCAAACACCAGGATGGGATGAACAGACTGAAGTGTGAAAGTCATCTTGATGTGTTATTTACACATCTTTTGGGATAGTTACCCTGACCCTCCACCCTCACATATCCAGCTTTGTGTCATAAAGGGGAGAATGGATCTAAAGCCTTAAAGAGCCATGGGAAATCACACCTTCTGGAGAGAGAAACCAAGTGACAGCCACTCACTTATCCTGGTCTTTTGCAAATTCCAGAGTGCAAGTTTTTTTTTTTAAAAAACTGAGGTTTCCAGCTGCAGAACTGCATCCTTTGAGAGAGAGAAAGGGTAGCAGGCAGAGCAGAGGTGCTGATGTGCAGTGCAAAGATTTCTAAGAACAGGGACAAAAAGAAAAAGGGCATATCACCAGGAAGCCCACTGGACTCTACTTGCCAGTTCTGCAAACTGAACAATATTCTATTTCAAGAAGACCTGAAAATCCTTTTCTTTGTACTTCAAGCATTCTAGCTAAGCACCTGAAGGAGTAGCTTGGGACCTCTGGGTGTAATATAAACTGGTTACACAAAATCATTTCCATTCCGCTATTCTCATCATCCAATAGCAAGAGAGAAGCTTCTTTTATCCCCAATACAATAGCCAAGCTATCTCCAACCCAATGCCCTCCAGATAATGTTACATCACAATTTCCATGTTGAGTGGAAGTTGAGTCCAAGATGTTAGATGTTACCAGACTACTTACAATTGTGATTGGGTGACAGGTTCTTTCTCCCGTACCTACATTCCACAAAGACTATTTTACCTCATGTCCTAAGTGTCCACAAAATGTTCACTATACCAAGTGAGAAGTAGAAGTAGAGGAAGATAACTCAAAAGCTACTAAGACGAACAATCTCAGACACAATTGTGAATAGAACCTGAAATATCCCAGGATATTCTACAATGGTTGAAAATTTGGGGGTAAATAGTATTAATTCTAAAACTAACTTCCAAGCAAAGCTGTGTTGTTTCAAGTCTCTGGGTGTATTCTGTGCTCCTAACGGCCTAGGTCTGCTTCATTGGGGACATAGCAGGAGAAGCTCTCTTGTACCAGCTCACAAACAGCCTTGTAACCTAGAAGCTTTTTTTAGTTGCTCGAGAAGTAGGAAACAATGTTAATATGGTGGGGGAAAAAACAGGCGATCTTATTTGCTGTTAGGACAAGCATCTCTTAAGTGCTGACAGTCATGTTTGGGAGGTTCTTGACTGGCAAGGCCAATCTGGAGATCTGAGGGTCCTGACACATATTCTGTTGACCTTTTTGCCTTGGGTATCAAGAAGGTTAACATATGAACTGTTATAGATTTCCTGATGGGACTATATTTCCTGGATTTGGGGGTCTTATATTTGTTACTTTATTCCAAGGATTTCTTACCTGGTGTTGTTTCTCCCCAGTATGCTTAAGCTGAATTGAAAACACTGGGAAGAATTTTCCTCTCCCAACCCCAGTAAAACTTCCGGGGCTGCGGGCTGCAAAGGCATCGCCTCTAGTTAAATCACCCATTCTAGATCTTGGCCAGAGATCACCTTTGGTATATGGATGGGGCAGGAAAGCTCTGAATGTTTGTTGTGTCTTCAGTCTGGCTTGAGGCTAAGCTACGGTCTTGGCTGGCATCTCTCACCAGCTCTCAACCCACAGACCTGATCAGCTTTGTGTTCCTCATGGCCTGAACAGACTGCCCTGAGGTGAACTTTTCTACAGGATGACTGCAAAGTGCCTTTGAGCGCCCTGAACAGAGAGGCCACAAAAATTTGTGTCTGCCTGCCTGCCTGCCTGCCTTCCTTTCCCTTCTCTTCCTCTGTCTTTTTATTTTTCTTTCTTTCTTTGAATTTACTTTTTGTCATTAAACCTTCAATTAAAACATTTTTCTCTTTAAAGCAAAAGCAGGATGTGTATTTGAGCATGAATGTGCAGGAGTGGAATAACCTGGTCAATGAATGAGCACCAGTTGGCTAAACATTCTCTTACTCACCATGTCCAAAAAGTCCTGGAAATACTTCTAAATCCACTAACATCCAACCAGACCCTTGCTTATGATGCCATAATATCTGAATAAAACTATTGGTGCATTTTAAAATGGAATCAGACAACATAGAAGCAGAAAGGCTGATTGCCTGGAAATGTTTCAAGGTTTTTATTTTTTTTAAAAAATATATTGTTATTGGAATATAGGAAATTTCAAAGATGAAAGCTTCTTGAAAATGGTAAGCTCTGAAAGGGACACAATTTGAAAAATGTATAAATGGTGTGAAAAGCACAAATTTTCATTCTTTTAAAACTCTATTAATAGCCACCTCTTTACGATGATGACTTCCAAGGCTTGGTGAGACAAAAACATTGTTTCTCTATACAATCGTGATAGAGGTCGATCCAGCCTCTGCTTTTAGAATAATAGCTAGACATTCCCTCCTCCCTTGTTCCCATCTTTCAGGAAATTATAAAAACTCTTCTAAGAAAATGGTTTATTTTAAATCCCAATATTCACTTTGATCCATTCAATGAAATTATTTCAACTTCAAAAAATTTAGCTGTAAGGAACAATTGATCCTTATTCCAGATGGAATAAGTAAACCTTTCACTCATTGTACTTTTGCCACATGTTATAAACTATTGGATTGCTTTCTGTAAACCACAGCTCCTGCCAAAAAGTGAGCTATGAGAATTTTTTTTCAATTGAGTACAATACTTACTTTTCCCAATCATTCTGACCACTCACAAAAATATTTTACGATGTTCCTTAATCATGTTATGCAATACATATTTACAAGAATTTACCTTAAATTGTTTAAATTGATTGTTTTATTTACTTCTGTGGTCATAATGTTACTGGGATGCCTTTCATGAGATATTATCTGCCTCAATTCTCTATCACAGTCATATCAAGAAATATTTACATATGGCCACACAGCCTTTCCTCCTTTAAGCAGCCACAACCAACTCATTTCTAACACTTCAACTTTATTTTTATTTACTCATAAATACAATTTCTTGAATAATATATGTTGTGGGATGGCTAATATAATTGCTGAATTCATTATACTGAATATGTTGATGTCTAATCCCTGAACCTCCTTCACCTTCTGGTGGTTAGAAATAAACTTCAATATTCTACTATAAGTCTCTTTATGAATAATTTATTTTTGTAGCTTCTTGGAGGCCATATTAAATCACTGACCTTTGCACCTTGTAATCCTAGATGTAATTATCTTTGACAAGCTGTCAAACAAGTATTAACTAGAACATATATGTTAGGAAACTGCATAATAATATTTAATCAGAAATAGCGTTAAAGTTTTTTAAAAAGATGATCTGTATTAAATCTCTGTCTTTTAATATTTTTACAGGATTACAATCTTTATACAAGATATGAAGATTTATTTTAGAAGATGTTTCTTTAGCTTCTGACACATTTAGCCATATTCATGAACCATTTACTATTAAATCAGACCAATTGCATAACAAGATGATGGACAAAACATACTTATATTCTGCCCAAAGTCAAGATTTGCTTCTGCACAGACTTCTGTAACTGATACTTCTGATACAAGCATTGAAGTTGTTTCTAACATAGAACTGTAGACCCAAATGCAATTGAATATACTCAGGTTAAAGAATAAAAAGCATGTAGGCAAGTAATTAACATGGTAATTAGCACACATGTGGATCCATGCACATATACAGAACAACACAAGATAATGAGAATAATTGAACAGTAGTTTCATTACAAAAGGATAAATATGAGAGAGTTGGCTACATAAAACAGATTCTAAGATAGTTGGTATCCAACCAATACTTTCACAACACAGGAAGCATGCAAGATGAGGGAAAGAAGATAACACAGAAAGAGAGTAGTCAGATGAGTGTCAAAACCAAACATAAGTAATGCAAAGTGGAGTAACAATATTTTCCTGGGAACATGTGAAAATTCAAAAATGTTGTTAGTTACAAAGTTATGTCTGACCCATCGTGACCCTATGGGCCACATTGCTCCAGGCCTTCCTGTACTCTACCATTTTCTGGAGTCCATTTAAGCTCATGCCTATTGCTTCAGTGACTCCATCCAGCTACCTCATTCTCTGTCATCCCCTTTTTCTTTTGAGTCTTCCCCAGCTCTTCTTCAGTGAGTCCTTACTTCTCATTAGGTGGCCAAAGTATTTCAGTTTCATCTTCAGGATCTGGCCTTCTAAAGAGCAGTCAGGGTTGATCTCTTCTGGGACTGAGTGGTTTGCTGTCCAAGTGACTTGCAGGAATCTTCTCCAGCACCATAGCCCAAAGGCCTCAATTCCTGAACTCAGCCTTTCTTATTGTCCACAGCCAAACGTTGCACCTTGGAAAATCATAGCCTTGACTATATGCACTTTTGTTGGCAGGCTGATGTCTCTGCTCTTTAGAATGTTGTCTAGATTTGCCATAGCTTTCCTCCCCAGAAGCAAGTATCTTTTAATTTCTAGGCAAAATGGACTAGCAATATTTTCCCAGGAACATGTGAAAAGTCACAAATGCATTTGAATTAATATTATAAAAGATGATTTAAAAATATTGAATGTGAGATGAAATGAAAGTGACAGATGCAGCCAGTGAAAGAGCACAGGAAAGAAGAAGAAAAAGCAAAGTTAATGACACATTCAAATAGTAATCTTCAAGTAGCAGATGACCTTTCTTAAAGCCATTCCTATAAATAACAGAGAATCTTTCACTAACATGCTTTTTTTTTGTTCTTACAAAGAAGCTTGTGGCAGTTCCTGAACAATGAAACTTTTAGCAGTTGAATCAGGAATATAAGGACTCTAAGCCCTCCAGACCCATCATTCAACATTAACTAGTGTAACTGGGGATGCTGGTAGATATAATTCAGAAATACATGGCAGGGCAAAGATTTTTAGGGGTTAAATTAATGCTAGCTCTGATGCACGGGGGGGGGGAGTATCTGAGGGTGTTTTCAAGCAACGATAGAACGGAGACTTTGACATTTATTGTTTGATTCCCTGTCACTTTTGAGCCACCGTTGATGAAAAACATTTTAAAGGATACCAAGTGTCATGGCTAGTAGCATTTATTTTTTATTTATTTGTTAATTTTTTAAAAAAATAACCCCCATCCTGCCACACAGTAACTCTGGGCAGCTTATCAGCCAGTGGTGGATTGCTCCCAGTTTGGTACAGTTCACGTGAACCAGTAGTAAAACTGAAGCTTCAACCACCCGCCCGGACATCATCATAGACGATCTGCACATGTGTAGAAACTTCTGCACATGTATGGTCCTGTTGCAAACTGATAGTAAAGATAAGTGGAATCCACCCCTGTTATCAGCCATATAAAACCTGATCAGACATAAAGTAGGATAGTTTTGTAATGTTCCTGCTGCCCCACACATTTGGCTTAATTGTTTCCATTTGAGAAGGTAATTGGTAACCACTTTTGTCCAGTTTGGCTTTCAAATCAATAAAAGAGTAGAAGTAGTCATGTAAAAGTAAACATATACTGGTTAGAAAGCAAAGGGAAAATATGACAGGTACCTAATGCATGTCATCCAGGCTGTCAAATTTAATGACTCTGTCTCATTCTGGCACATCACAACAAACACCTGCAGGCCACAGACCTAGCTATATGACTACCACACGCAAACACATGTGTTTATGTGTGCACACACACACACACACACAGAGGAATGAGAAAATACTTACTTGAATTCTGTGATGATATTTCTGCTGTTAATGAAGCAAGCCAGGGCTAAAGATGCCATATAAGCATGGATATTTCAGCATAATCTTTTTTTTAAATCACCAGATATTGACTTCTTGACATCAGATATTGACATTGTTTGATGCTTAACACTCAACATTATCAAAATCTAAGGGATTGATTTGGACAAAACTCAGTGTTTTGACCTAGGCTTCCTTAGAAAGTATAAAGTACAATCTTAGTCCCACAAAACCTCTTTTATTTATGACTGTAAGTTACTTTCATTTACAGTCTGCAAGGCTTGATAAACATTCTTTCAGAGGACGGTTATCAACACCCACCCATTTCATGTGGAATGCTGCCAGAGAGCTAATTTCCAGACGCAGGCAAGGCCAAACTTGGCACAGAGTCACAAACAGAATTTTCGAGCCTTGAAACAACCAGATGGAATAATTTTTTCCTGCAAAAGCTCATGTCCCGTTCGTTCTTCTTTTATATCTTATGGGAGGGACCAATAATCTCCAAGCCTTTACTCCCAAGTCGACCCTGTTTTCTTAATTGTTTTTGTCAACTGGCAGCTCTGTGCATGCGCACACTGGAAACAGCCTTGCTGCTGTCAGAATCCGGAGGCTGCACATAGTCTTGGCCCTCTCTGTTCCTTTGATGCAGATACCTCATCCAAGCTTTCCCCAGCCCCCAGTACTGGTCCAAGCTCCTCCCCAACCTCCTCACTGTCTGACTCTGCTGCCAACTCCACAGGGCACTAGTGGGTCATATAACTATCAAATGGCCTTGGCCCCCTCTCTTCTTTTGATGCAGATCCCTCATCTGAGCTTTCCTCAGCCCCCAGGACTGGACCAATTTCCTCTCCAACCTCCACACTGTCTGACTCTGCTCCCAACTCCATGGGGCGCCAGCAGGCCACAACACTCAGCAACACTTTTTCATGCAGCTGTTGATTAAAATAGAATTGCCAACAAGATCACCAATGTTTAATGATGGATACGGCACATCAACAACAAGAAGACTCAACTTTAGTATAGTCCATTCTGCCACCAGACATATTTTATGATGAATAGTTTCAACCTGATACATTTTATATGCCTTTATATAACATGTAGTGATATCTATAACTTTTTATAGCTTTAATGTTCTGTACCTTCCCCATGCCTTTTGCTGGTCTACAACACAATGATTTATTTATTTGATTGCTTGTTACATATGCTATGGAACATGCAATTAAGTTTATTCTGCTTTTTAAATTATTTAGAGGCACACAGTAGGAGATCCCAATATGTGTGCAGATATGGCACATTCTCTGATCTGATCTTTAAGCAGAGTTATTCTGTGCTACAACACAATGTGCCCATTGCTTATTTGGTAATCAGGACTTTCATCTTCTTTGATGTACCATATACCAGGGTTGTTGCACAACAAGAAGGGAGTTCAAAGATCTCAGGTGAGTGGAGAAAATTAATCAGTGAAACCAAAACTAGGAAAGAAAAGAGGAAAATAATATGTACAAACTTTATAACTACCTTTTGTTTAAGACTTTTGGCTCTTGTACTCTAGGAAAACTCAGAAAACAGCTAAATCTAGACATGTATTGTGAACAACTATCTCTTGATTCCCTATTTACCATTCTTTCTTAATTTTCCTTCTTCCTTTATGTTTTAAGTCAAATGATAGACTGTAAGGTCCTAGGAACAAAGTTAATACGAAAAAACACAAATCTACATTACATGCATACATTAGGAAAAAATTGTGGACAAAAACTACAGCGGTAGGAGAAATCAAATTGTCATGCACAATTTACAGAAGTGAGCATGGCGTCAGATGCAAGAAAGGGGCATATTCCAGCATATTTTCCTCTCCTTTCCATCCTTCCTTCCTTTCCTCCCTCTATCCTTTCTCCCCCCTCTCCTTCCCCTCTGATCTCCACTCTTTTCCTCCATCTGTCTCCTTAATGGATGGGTCTTCCAGCCAAACAGACTTGGAATCATATCTCTGTTTAATGAAAAGTAGAAAATAAAATCTGAAAGAACTAATTGTAGATATTCCACATTAAGTGGAGGATAACTCTTAAAAAGCCATCTCTATTGTGTAGGTTATAAACTACAAGTTGGAACAAGTCTTTTTCCCAAACTGCCATGTTTTCTTTCATATACATCTGTACCTACCCAAACCTTTTGATATATAAGAGAATATCCCTATGGAAAGAAGCTTTTCAGCACTGCTAATTTTAATTTGAACAAGAAAAAGCTTTTGAAATTTGTTATAATGCTTTGCAATTACAAACGCAAGAAATCCGAACTATGATAACAAGATGTTCTTATTACTATCTGAATATTGATTCTAAGATGGGAGGGGGAAAGATTTGGAATAAATGCAAATGTTGAATGGGGAAAAGGGGCACTGTATACAAAATTAAATTTAGGTTTTTATCTTTCCCACAAAGAGAAACTGTTTATTAACTGAACTGAGATGGTGAAGCTCCCTGACAACAGAAGCCCATTTTAACACACATCCCACACAGAAAAGCAAGTAATTACATATATTATTGTGCACAGCAAAAAAAACCCAAAACCTCAATGAACTGAAGTGTCATAACCAGCTTATGTAAAGAAACAAGGATAACAAGAGGCTGATCTTCCATCACGGCTTTTATCTTATGGAACAGACTTCTCCAAGAAATGTACTTGCCCTGACATTGATGGCCTTGTAGATGCAAGTGAAGATAAAGCTTTGCTAAATGGATTTTTAAAGTAAGTTTTTAACTTAGCTAAGGTGACACCATCTTGAGACTTACAACAGTATTTATTATCTTGACTGGCTAATACTTAGAAAGTCTACTTGAAACACACAGACAGACACACACACACACACACACACAAGATCACACACACAAAAATGCAATCTTCAACTTGTTTATAAAGTATATGTACTGCAAGAACCAAAAAGCAAGCCATAAATTTCTAGGGAGGAGATAGGCTATAAATGATATTACCCATACTTTCTCAAATTAGAATTTATAATAATAGCATGCCAGCATGTGGAGGAGGGCCTAATTTAGTAACACAAAGATATACATATGTGTGTGTGTGTTTTGAAGGCACCTGGTTACCCAAATATGGGAGGGAGCAACTTGCTTCCTTTTTGCCTTTCAGCTAATCTCCAGAGACTATTCAGGAAGTACTTATGTGACAACATCATTGCATTTTAAATTTGTTCATGCATTTTTCGCTGATTTGAAAATAAAGAGAGATCATGTAATCATCACATATCAAATATACAT
>JANHFP010006357.1:15443-26807 GCA_032468135.1 Calamaria suluensis
AAGACCTAAACTCTACTATTCTATACTCTCTTATATCTGTAAGGGGCATGCATAAGCGCACCAGCGTGCCTACCATCCCTGTCCTAATGACCCCTTTTTTTTACTCATATTTGAAGGGACCAATCAGTACCATTGAGCACTACCTACAAATAATGGGGCTACATGATGGAAAATAATTTGAAATTTAATGAATAGAAGACAGGTGGTCCCTGGGTAAGAAGGAAGCTGAATTCTCAAACTGAGATGTGTCTCCCCTCTACTGAAGTGCAAGATTGTGGGGAGTAACTGTGATGTGGGCATGTCTTGTATAATTATGCTTCCTCTGCCAGATAAAGTAAAGTGACAGTTATCTATGGCTTGCTTTCTTGGTGAATGCAGTTGCTTTTATCTCGCTCTATTTCTGTGTCTTTATTATTTATTATTAATCTTACATAGCTACAGCTTTTAAAACAATGCAGGCTTCAATTCGGTGTAAAACTGCATAATGGTAATATTATTTTCCAAACAGTTTTATCAACAGAATTTGAAACAGCAATGACTTAATAAAGAGTATATTTGAAAAGCAAAATTGATCTAAAATGGTATATATGGTTTTAAATACCTTGGAAGTTTACACTGAAGTTTAAAAGTACAGTATATATAATGTTAATCATTCTATAGTTAAATAAATTATTGTGGTCATTAATTCTTATGCAACATGAAAGTTTCCTTAGGATTAGCAATAGATATCCATGGAGATATTTGCCATTACTAGATTATGATGTAGTCCACAACTGGGGTGGACTACAAATGTTTTGAACAATCCTGCAGCTCTTTGCTGTTTATCATCTTGGTTGATGCTGAACAAGAGCTGAAATATCTACAAGGTACCAGTTTGACATTCCTAGCTTAAAATATTCAATTCTACAACCTACCTGTTTTTAGGACATGCTATTAGATTGCTTATTCATATCAGTATCAATTAAAATAATGTTGATTTTCAAACAAACAAAAGCTATTTCTAACAACCACTTTCTCTGTTTCTGTTCATCTCAAAGACAATAGAAATTCAGAGAAAATTGGAAAAGTTCATGATTTTTCCAAGTTACTTCCTAGGCCTGAAATTGATTCTGAATGTTAAAAAGTTTTCAGTTGCACTGAACATTTCTTCTTTGAAAGATAATGGAACTTAAGGTATCCTAAAATTAAAAAGAAGTGTACAGTATGTTATAATATTTTAAATTAGCCTTTATAAGAATTATAAAATTTCAAAGGTTATTATCAACTAATATATTCTGCCATCTAGTGTCATATACGTCTGCTTAATTATTCTTATTAAAGTCAGTTTCTAAGTTTTATTTGTTTCTAACCTTTAAAAGGAACTACATGAAAGGTAACAAAGGGTTAATTTTATATCAAGTTATTTCACAAATCAATATAATCAATTTAAGAAGCTCATGATGTACAGGCCAGGAAGTTTTCTATCCTGGTGTTCACTTCCAATGCATTATCAATATCTGACTCAGACCAATTTATAAAGAAAAATCAATATATAACTTTTCTGTATAGGTTAGATACTCCCTTTTTATGACCCTGTAATTCCTTAATTCGGGATAGAGTCGGGGCGACTGGATGGAACTGAGTGCTTACTGGCCGGATGCCCTCCCTGATGCCATGTGGAGTTTGCAACATATTTCTTTGCATGCTAGCAGAGAAATATCTGCTGCTACCTAGGATTGAACTTTCAACCTTCTGAGTGGGAGGCGAGAGTCTTCACCATTAGGCCACCATGCCTACTCTCTCTATATCTCAGGTCTGATTTAATTTACTTGATACATATAAACCACATAAACAGTTTCATATGAAAAAGCAATAGTGTCATGACAAAGTTCTGGTTAAGCATTAGGATTAACAAACTAAAACTATATGCATGGAACTCAGCAGTCACATGCTTGCTTTTTATTACGACATTGTGTAAATCGGTATAATGAAAAGCTTGTGAGCTGCCATGTTATACACCTCTATATTATTTACTATACCTGCAGATGATGTCTTGAGGTCTTAGTGATGTCTTTCCAATCTCTTTTTCTTTTGGATTTATTGGATATTGTCAGCCCTTCAAATCCTGAACTGGTTAATCCGTAAGCATTTGTTTTTGTGTCCTTCATTGGATTTTGTATCTGATTCTGAAATACTCTGAGAGCTCCTTCAGCTATATCATAAGTTTTCTTTGACCTTAGAAGATTCTGACCTGCACTGAGATGTGCAGGTTTATTCAAAAGCTGACAGATGCTTGCTGTGTGATGCTCTGATTGGTTATCAGCAGATATCAAAGAAAAATGTAGCTTTGTAGCTTTGGTTTTACTGGAATGTTTGGTTATTGTTCCATTAGGTGAAGGGAAGTTTAACAGATAACCAACATCTTTTTTTTCTTGTTCTAATAGAAATTTGTTGCCTCTAACATTTTTTCTCATCTTCTGAGAAACACTTTTATTTGTAACATGTTGAAATGATGTATCAGGTAGCAATTTGTTAATCTGATTTGCATTTGGGCTGAATACTTCTGCTTTAGCAATTGCATGGTCTGTTACTAGTTTTGGTAAATCTTTTGAAACATGTTTTGTTTTGTTTTGATTGATTCTTTTAATGGACTGCCTATCCTCTTGCAATAACTTTCCTTTGAAAATGGGTATGATTCTCTTGACGTCATTTGATTTCAATGTTGAACCAGAATTTTCTGATGTTTTCCACTGTTGTCCAATATAGTTTTTGTTTCCTACTCCAGCATTCTCATCATCTGCAGAAGTATATAGCATTTAAAGAAAATATCAGCTTTCAGATGGTTGACTTTAAGCTCCACCTTGTGGCTATTATTTATAGTACATGCTTAAAGTTTGAAATACCTTTATTTGGAGTTACTTGAGTGAAAGGTACCTTGCAATTCCTTCCTACATTAAGGTTGGCTGGTTTAGAGTTTACTTTCTAAAACACAGGAGCCAAATTAAAAAAAATGAATCACATTACACATCACTTATTAATTTCATATACAATTGTAAATATTTTGGAATCAATAATTATAACCGAGTAATGCAATACAAGAAAATTAATAGGAAATGAAAATTTCTAGGTATTAGTAACACATAAAATACCATAATCTTCTCATAAAAATTGACACTGGGTAAAAAATCCATTCAAATGGGCCTGTACATTTTACTGAGAGACTGAAAGTGAACAATAATTTGATTCCAAATCAACTGTATTAGAACAAACAGTTGAGTTCATCCACTCATTCAATGACTGTTTGCAGTCAACGACGGGTGTTTAATGAAATAACTTATGGCCATTCCCCAAAGTGTCCTTGTGATGAGGTGGACACAATTTGGATGCTTGGCAACCAGTTCATATTTATGACAAGCTGCTGCGTTCTGCTGTCATCGCCAACTTGCAACCTTCCTTGCTGGCTTCCCACAGGCAAAGTCAATGGGGAAGCCAGTAAGGAAAGTTCCAAGTCGCTTGAGTAAGTTTCCTTCCCAGGGCCTTTCTTTACTCTAACTCTGTCACGACCTGGTCCAGTTCAATCAATAAAGGAAACAACCCCCAACGCAAAAACACAAAACAAGATACTGGTATCATGGAGTTAACAGCACTCCTTGGAAAACAAAAAACACAGATAAGTAAATCAAAGAATTACCAGCGAGGCACTTGGCTAGGATTCAAAAGCAACAATCCATGAGCTGATCAAACGAGATGTTCCGAACAGAAAAATAACTCTTTGCTTCCTGCAAAGCACGCCCCACCCCATCACCTGCTCATCAAGCCTTTCACCAGCAATTAGTGCCTTCGCAGCTGTGTTCGCTGTTGCAGGATTTTGTCCCTCCTACGCTGACGGGCGTCTGCGAGAGGCACGGCCTCCTCCTCCTCCCCCTTGTCATCACTCACACCTGGGGGAGTCAAATGTTCAGTGACTTCAACCTCTCTGGAGTCTGTTAACCCCTCAGATTTGGAGTCGGAGTCTGATGGAGGTTGAGGCACAGCAGGAGGCATGACAAACTCCCTCTTTCCCGGCTTCACTCACAGACACCCTGCATCTTCTTTACTTGGCCTCCCTGCACCTGCCCACATGTGTGCTCCCTAGCCCCAGCTGATGTTTGCTCTCTTCTTCCTCCCACTGCTGATGAGATGTTCCTGGCCTGGCCGGGGCATGGCTAGGCTTTGTGCTGCACTGGAGTATGGTGGCTGCGTTTTGCAGGTGTTGGAAGAAATATCCACCTGGGGTCAGCTCCAAGTGGGGAAACAGACACTGGAAAGATGGAAACGGCTTGGAAAGATGGTTTAATGGTGGCTCAGGAATCACATGGCTTGAGTTCCTGAGCAGAAAAGCTGATCACATGCTTCAAGGTGAAGAACCAAGAAAACCCCTCTCCTAGAAGAATGAAATATTCTAAGAAATATTAAAAAGGCAGATTATTATATTTCCCTGAATGGAAAAACATGTTTTAGGCTGACTCACTCTTAATAGCCCCACACACTGAATGCCCGCACTTAAGAGATAAAGAGATGGCTGGTCTATTCATATGCAAATGCCCTCACCCAAGATCCAACAAAGGTAGGATTAGACTCTACCCATCTAGCAATAGAAACTAACCACATGACACAGAAACTCACCCACATGGCAAGCTTGAGAAACAACCTACAAAGCTAGCTAAGATCTCCACCCCCTGGGAGTCTCACAACCAATCAGGATACATTTTTTGTACAGGAAACACTAAGGTGTGGCCCAACAGAGGGTATAAACTCAGCAACTCAGCATCTTCCCCTTCCCTTTTTTTTGTTCTTCACCTTGAAGCATGTGAACACCTTTTCTGCTCAGGAACTCAAGCCATGTGATTCCTAACCACCTAAACCATCTTTCCAAGCAGTCTCCATGTCTCCAGTGTCTGTTTCCCCACTTGGAGCTGAACCCAGATGGATATTTCTTCAAAACACAGGCTTCAAACATTGAAAAAGAAGAAAGGAAATAGCAGTTTTAAGCCACAGCATGTCCAAACACCTATTTGCACAGAGATCTTGAATGGGGCTGGGGCTGGATATATGCTGCAAAAAGAAAAAAAGAAAGAAAGAAAAAGGAAAGAAAAAGGAAAAAGCAATCAAAAGCAGGGAAGCAGAGGGCTGAAAGGGCATAAATGGAAGTAAAACAGGGCTACTGCGATGGCCGTGCCTTCAGGAAGAGGTCCAAAATCTCTTCTTTCAAAACTGGTGTAATTTTGAATGATCACTGAATTAATGGTCGGATGTCAAGGTCTATCTATAATTCATTCTAGCTTCACTGCATTTGCACTTCTCACTATAAAGCTATATTACCAAAAGTAAGATACGGGGAAATGTTCACATAACACCTGGCAGCTATGTCATAGAAAACATATTTTCTAAAATGAATTACCTTGTTTCCACCATATAATAAAAATACTACGGCTAAACATTTCTGAGTAACAGAGTAAATTAAGCCCCTTTAGCCTTGTTCAGACTGAATGCATTGATGTTTTAATTTCATATTTTAGCACAGATCAGATATAGAGCTAGTACTGGGCATGATTCAGCATCTGTTTTCATATTAAAGATGGGACAAGATGCCATCTACATACTGACAGCACCTTCAGTATCAATTCTATTTTTCATCACTGCTTGGTGTGGTGATTTTTTTCCAGAAATATCTAGAATTGTTTGTTAACTAAGGCCAGATGGGAAGGTAGTTATATTCCTTTTCTCCCTGGAAGATCGTCATGTAAAATGATGTAATCAAATTCCACCTCTCAGCCAGAAAATGTCAGGTGCGGGGAGCTTGTTTTTACTCTTGTGCCAGAAACCCTATTCATTGCCTTTGAACTAAAAAAATTGAAGAGAGACAGAACCTGTCTTCAATTACTAGCCAAAGATAGTACAGGTGCTTAAAGGCTTCATTTCATGCTTCCAACTTTCTTTCTTCTTTCTTTCCCATTACTGTAATATGGTGAGAAGATTATTTTATTTTTTAATGTTTGAGCATCACCGAAAAAATATATAATAGGCAACGTATGCATTCTAAATAACTAGATCAATAGCAAGAGCCATCGTGGTTTACTATATTTCATATTTATGCAATATAGATTTTAAAAATGGATGGAAAATAAAGTGTGAGAATAGAAAATTGTCTCCTGTTTTGTAAACATGAACTTTTAGACAAAGCTCATATGTAAAACCTAAGAGCCACATCTGTAGAGAACAGGCTGCAGTCTGATCAACAGCTATTAGGTACAAGCAAATCCAACTGATTTAAGATACAATTCAACTGCAGTTTTTAGAAATTACTGAGTATCTAGCCTTGTTATGGAACATCTCAAAATACCAATAAGCAATTTTGTCAGTTCCTTCTCCCTTATTTCTATTACTCAAGAGAACTCAGATTACACTTGTGGCTGATTGCTATCAAATAATAATATTGGTACAAATCTCCATCTGGAAGTAATTAGTGCATAATTCTGCAAGGGATTCATTCTTTTTAAATTTTTTTTATTGTTCAGGAGGTTTCTGCAGAAAAACAAGTGGCATGGTAATCAGAATTTCCATTTAGCTAGTCCTTAAGGAATCATTTTATCTATTTATGGATATACCAGTTACACTGTCTCTGCCCTACATGCTTACTATCACACTTTAGCTGCCTTCTAAATGATCATAATAAAGCATTAGAAAAGAAATATTGAGAAAAATGAAGATAATTGACTATTTCAATATTTAATCAAGTACATGCCAATAAACGATACACTTATACACACTCACATATGCAATATTACCTGAACAGATGCCGTTATAAAATTGTTTGTAGTACACATTGCTTTCTGTGTCATCTTAAAAGGAAATCCACATATATGAGGAATGGCAGTCTTTAGATCAGTGACAAAAGAATCTAAAATAGCTCCTAAATCTGCTCTAGGAAAGTACTGTACGGGCTGACTTCTGATGCAGCTAGAAGGATATCTGAATCAGTATTAAGGAATGAAATAAATGATTTGACAAAACGATATTAAAAATCATCAGGTTTATCATAGGCACAATTTCTTGAATGATAGGGGTCCCTTAAAGTCATGACAGGGAGTAAAATCTGCTACAGGTACTTTCTGCACAAAGTCAGTGAAATGAATGAGAACTTCAGAAGAAAACTTGCTCATGTTTCATTTTTTCAGCAGAGTCTGTTGGGGATAAGCTCATTATTTGATGGTTACGTTTAAATGTAGGTGTTGGAGGAAGGGAAATAAGAGTTTACAGGAGGGTCTATGGATCTAAGTAAGATTTGCTAGGTGAAGTTGTGTGGTTTACGTGTAATTGAGAGACTGGGCCAATAAGAGAAAAAACAGGAATTTGGAATGAAGTTGAGCAGAGGTGGCAGTGGGGATGAAGTGTCCAGTCAGAGTTCAGTTGGCTGCAATTAGGTACGCCTCAGCAACATTGGC
Source organism: Calamaria suluensis (assembly GCA_032468135.1). Taxonomy (NCBI): domain Eukaryota; kingdom Metazoa; phylum Chordata; class Lepidosauria; order Squamata; family Calamariidae; genus Calamaria; species Calamaria suluensis. Next base: position 22,907 of record JANHFP010006357.1, read on the forward strand.
AGCCAAACTGTAATAAGTAAATAGAGAAGCTGTTATTGCTAGGCTTACTTACTCATTCAATACTGGTGAGGAGTGGAGCCCTGATGGATAGCTCTGGTAGTAGGAATGGAACTAGCAAAAGATCAGAGTGAAGCATTCACTGCACCAAAGATTTGGGTCTGGAGCTGGAATGGCAGAAGTGACAGTGGAAGGATTTCCATCTTTCAGGCATTCAACAAAGATGGGAGGGAGTAATGAAGCCAAGGAGAGCAGTGTATTACTGTTGTCGTCATTTACACAAGAATGTGAAACACAGCTGCCAGTTCTTTAGTTGGTGTTGGTCCTCATACACATTGGGTTCTTCCCAAGAATCTATGTTGCCAGTATGACACCTACAAGTATCTCAACATTCACTGTTGAATAACATCAAACATGGACAACTTAAAAATGTGCTTGGTAAAAAATACATCCAAAGAGTGAGAAAACTGCTAAAGGCAAAATTGAAAGAGGAAACACAGTCAAATCCATCAAAACCTGGGTCCTATCTGCGATACAATACACTGATGGAATTATTAATTGGGCATAAGCCAAATTGGACACTTTTGACTAAAAAGCAAGAAAACTGATGACTATTCACTATGCATTACTTCTCCGTTGTGGTATTGATAGATTATACATGCCCTGCAGAAATGGAGGCAGAGTTTTAGAAGTCACACAAATGGTCAAAGAAAAAAGGTGTGAATTGGGTAATTATATAAAGACAGACAAGAACAAGCATTGATGTAAGTAAAAATGTGAACTTACAAATCTATAGGAACTAGAAGTCTATCTATAGGAACTAGAAATCTATAGGAACTAGAAGTGGGCAGAAACTGTTACAAGAACATCAAACAGTTAAAGAAGCAAAAAAGAACACTAGAAGAATATCTGAAGGACGGTAAAGAACATGCAGTTAAACCAGTAAACAGAAGTTAAAAATCTGAACTTACAAATCTATAGGAACTAGAAGTCCTTGAGAACAAGTGGGCACAAACTGTTACAAGCACATCAAACAGTTAAAGAAGCAAAAAAGAACACTAGAAGAATATCTGAAGAACGTAAAGAACATGCAGTGAAACCAGTAAACAGACGTAGAATGAACTGTGGCACAAAAAAGCAAATATGGTATCAATAGTAATAGGTGCCTTGGAAAAAATCCTAAAACATCTGAAGCACTAATTGAATACCATCAACAATGATAAAGTCACCATCAATCAATTGCCAAAGATAGCTTTACTTGAAATAGCTTACATCCTGCAATGATATTTTTAATATAATTGAAAAACATTTCCCTTGTTAGATTTTTAGGAAGGACTTGCTAGGTGGAAAAATGCATTTTTTTTCTAAATTTCTGGCTAACTGTGCAACTGCCCATAATAATGGCAAATCATTCAATACAGGTGAGGTGGGCATGAAACCTACAGCCATACAGCCTTGTCAGGGTTAAGCCAAAGTCAACTGTTTGCATTTAGACTTGCATATTCCAAACCAGGGATGTAAAACTTGTGTTGTCAAGATGCCATCACATGATGTATTGCGACTTTCCCCTGTTCACTAAACCGGACATGGGCGTGGCCAGTGGGTGACGCATCCAGCCCATGGGCTGCGAATTTGACAGCCCTGCTCTAAACAAATTTTGAAGCCTTTTGCAGAACTTTCCAGTTAATTTAAAACTGACCGTAACACAGAAAGTTGTAAGAAATAAATAAATTGATGATATGGCTGCAGATGGGTTTCTATATACAAAAACACAAAATGCAGAGAATCTACAATTAAGCACAGGATTCTGCTGTAAGAAACTGGAATGGAATAGGCATTGATTTATTTTACATTTATTTCATCAAATGAGAGATGACTATGAATGTTTATTTTTCATATGGTAAGAAACAACTATTTATTTAACTTTACAACAAATATTCAGTAAGGGAATATTTTAATAGCATATTTTCATATTATAATCTTGGCTCATGTTCCTAAAAAGGGTCCACATTAAAACAAATAAAACATATAAAAGATACGTAAAGAATTGTTCTCCTATTAGTTTGAAATAAATGCTGAAATATGTCTGTGAATCCTCTGGCAGAAGGTAGCCATACTAAAAATAAAATATATACATAAGGTAATACATATTAATAATGTTGTCATTTGATTTATTATTTATCAATGAATGGTAAAAAAATTTTTGGTAAGTATACCCTTACCAGATTTTTCCAATGTAACTTTAAATCACTGTATGAATGAAACGGAGAATCAGGTGGAATTAAATGACTGATACTCATTATCTGACCCATTTTCATACTGGCAGAGATACAAAAAGAATATTAAAAATTATTAAGCGGTAGAAACCATAATTATGTAACAGATATTTTAAATTAGGTTTGAAAAATGTGGACTTCTATTACCCTAAAATAAGCTAAGAAATTGAATTTGTCACATTCTATATCTTATTTAATGCAATATAGTCATAAGGAGGAAAAGTAGACACATAGAAATAGAAAGCTGTAAAGTTAAAATTATATTAGATATATACCAGTATATACAATTTGTTTAGCTTATTATAAACCAGCATTTAGCATTTGAAAAGAGTAGACACATCTTCATTTAAACAATCCAAAAGCTTAAAGCAAAAGTTAAAAGGGACACCAAGTTCTATAAACAGTTGGGCATCATAATTATTAGATTACTGCAAATGTTCAGGCTGATTAAAGGTTATGAGATACCGGATTGAGACTGCTTGCCTGGAAAATTCCATAAAAGAGGAATGATCTATTATTCAAATATGTCTATAAAGACATATAAAATAACAAAGTGACTATTTCCACTTCACCAATCCACTAAAGCAGAAACTTGGCTCAAGTGATATACCAACATCTGCCCCTCATCAGTATTACACATAGAACTAATGAAAAAGTCATATTGTAATATGATATTGGAAATGAAGTTGGTAGAGGCAAGGCTGTTAAAAACCAAACCTGCATACAGATGACTGGAGCCCTTTTGTAATTCCCAAATATGTTGCTTGACTATTGTTCTGGTATTATTAAACTCCAAAGAAATGAAAAACTTTTCTTAGTGGCTCCTATCACTAATATCTTTACTGTAATAAAAATACATTGTAGGAAAAGTTTCATTCATCTTAATACAATTCCTTATAAAATGTGAAAAACATACCTTGGTAAAACATAACACCAATTACTTAAAATAGAATATTCTGAAATGACTGCAGTAGTATCATTGTTAAAGTTCTTTATGATGTTTGTTGAAATATCAAAATCTTCAAGCTAAAATAGAAAAAAAAATCAATACAGCAATTTTTGAAAGGTTAAGTATAAAAGTATAAAACAAAGTAATGTATGTTAAAATAATATTGTACAAAAGCTTTCATTAAAACCTTTAGTTTTAATACATTTGTAACTGAAATTACATATTAATAACTAAATCCTTTCATAAAAATCATGCTATAAAATTAAGGGATGCCCAATTGTTTAATATAAAGCAGTCTTTTAAATCCTTTCAGACCTTGAAGTTATTCTCAGTATAGATCTGTAATTTACAACTTAATGCAACAATATTGCATATTAAAATAAATTACAGCATTAAAAGAAAAATGCATTTTTTAAAATTTGAGTACCCATTTTCTTTCTAATGAGTTAAAAATAACCAGTAAACCTTGATTGCGGTCTTCATCAGAAATATATCTATTGTATATATTGTGTTGTTGGTTTTTTGTGGTTTGCCATGCCTGTTTACAATGACTGAGAGTGAGTTACTGGCCCAAGGTCATCCAGCTGGCTTTTGGGCTTATGGTAAGGCTTTTCGCGGGACAGACACGCTTTTTTGCAAAAAGTCCCGCATCGCGGCTCCTTTTTAAAAAGTCCCGCTT
>JANHFP010006358.1:27078-46323 GCA_032468135.1 Calamaria suluensis
GACCTGGCCTGATGATGGTGTGTGAGATCACATCGAAACGTTGCAGGTATATGCAAACCTTTACACGGAAAGAAACCTGAGAATACACAAATTTACATACTTATGACCGTGAAAATCTAAGAAAACAAATATATATATATATATATGGATTAGATTTAGATGAGTATCCACAGGATCTCTTTAAATCCTTGATTTATAACATTTCTGACATCAGTGTCAGCTGCTCTGGAAAATATGGTTAAAAACCTGACTTAATATGCCAATATACTGATAAGAGCTGCGGTGGTTAGAATGCAGTACTGCAGGCCTGCTGCCTGCCTGCAATTTGGCAGTTCAAATCTCACCCAGGCTCAAGGTTGACTCAGCCTTCCATCCTTCTAAGGGAGTAAAATGGGGGCAAAAATGTTGGGGGAAATATGCTGAGTTTGTAAACTGCTTTGAGAGGGCTGTAAAGTGTTGTGAAGTGCATAAGAGCACCAGTGTGCCTACCGTTCCTGTCCTAATGTTATTTTTATTTGTATTCATTTTTATATCTAATTCATGCTTATACTTACATATGTATTACCTAATATGTAATCAACAAATAAATAAAAACAAATAAATAAAAATAAAATAAATATATAAGCCTAAGTGATAAGTACTATTGCTAACATAAAGTCCTAGACTGCACATTTAAGTTTTTGTGGAAATAGCTACAAATATGTCTATTCTCAATATTCTCTAATTAGCAATAATGTTGCTTGATTATACTCATTTGGGTCCTCCTACAAGGGGTGCAGCTTTAGCAACAAGATATTATTCAATATAAATAACATGGCAGTACAACTAACCTCATATTGCTAACTTACTTACTAACTAACTTACTCTGCATTAACAAGCTACAATTTGAAATCAGGATCAATGATCCCTTTAATATCCCCAAAGTAATCATTATGAAATGCCAGACTTTCTCTCAATTAGAAATATTCAACCAAAGACAATACACTTTTTGCATTCTTTGAAGCTAAGAGTGAGAAACTTTAGAGAGAGTAAGATGTTATTTATTTGTTCATTCCCCATATAAAAATATAACATGCTAGTCATATTTGTGCATTTAGGTGGCCTCTATCAGATGAAAATAGTGCAGCTTTTTCTATATCACTGTTTGCACCCTATGACCTACCAGCAGTTGCTGGGACTCTTATCCATTTGAGCCAACATGATCAAGGTTAATAGGGATCATACTCAAACTTCTGGCATATCCCCACTTCCTTCTAAATGATAAATTCAATTATAACGTGACAAGCTTTTTGCTCACTCCATTGATTTGTTTCTAGTTAGTCTTTCCAGAAGTTGATCTTGGCTTTCCATGGGGATGCTCAAAAAGAATCACAATTATTAGAACTAAGAATTATCCCCAGATAAAGGTTGTTTCTATGACACTCTTGTCAATAAGCAGTTAACTCTGGAACAGTTACCCTGAATAACTATTTCACTTAATTTTTTTGTCATCTTGTTGCTACTACTATTGCCCATTTCAGCCTCTGTCCAGCCTGAGACATTGCTGTTTCTTGTTGGAACTATGATCTAAGATGTTTATGGGATTGTGTTATGATCAGTGGTGGGTTGCTCCCGGTTCAGTCTGGTTCTTGTGAATCAGTATTAAAAGTGATGGGAGGCTCTGCCCACCCACCTGCCCACCCACAAGTCATAGATAATATGTGCATGCGCAGAAGCGCATGCACATGCTCCCATTGCAAACTGGTAGAAAAGGTAAGTAGAAGCCACCCTTGGCTAGGATGACACTTTTTACCCAGGTATATTTCCATATGGGCACGTTACCAATATTACTGAAGTGATATATGGTAGTTGAAGTGTGCATGGGTGTTAAATTTGAAGTTTTACATGGATAATTTGACATTTAAAGGTACTCCCATAATTTATTCCTATATATAATTTAGTTGAATTGAATGGACTAATTAAGTAAAGCTGTGACATTCAGTTTTGTTTTGAGAAGCCCTGGAAAGCAGAGTTTTTATATGAGACTGAAAAATATTAGTTAACCAAAATTGGTTGGATATATGAAAAATAAAGGCACATGTATAAAGTGAACATAGATTATATGTTGTAATGAAACAATACTTCCCAAAGGTAATTATTTAATAGGAAGAGTCTCACTTGTGCATTGTGCATCTTTTTCTTTATAAAATCAAATATTTTTTTACGGAAGACGGTTGCTGCTTGGGGAATTTATATTAAAGAGTGCATTGTCTCTTTATTACTTGTTGCCACAAGCTGGAGAATATATCTTCTTGAAATAGTCATATACTCCAGCATAGCCAGAAGAACTACAGTATATGAAATAATGCATTAAAAAAAACTAGTGATGAAACATTTTTAATATCACATAAATTGGCTTCAGGTCCTCAGATCAAGAAAGGTCCACTCTTTAAATATGTAGACCTTTTGATTGGGGCAGTCCATTCCCTGACCTTCTCCTTCTCCTTGCTGACAAGCAGGGGTAAAACGCTACCACTTCGGACCAGTTCGATAGAACCGGTAGTAGAGATTGGGGCTGGTTCTCAAAACCGGTAGTGATCGCTGGCTGGCCAGGCCCCCAAACCGATCCTCAGCCCTGCCATGCTTGCCTGCCTTCCATACTGCCTTTTTCTGCAGCATTCCCCTCCCCTCTTTGGATCACCTTCCAGGGGAGGTCTGACTTTGCAGAAACCAGGCGGGCAATTTGTACGGAGGATTAGTGGGAGGGGGATGCACAGCCCTCCAGGCTGGAGAGTGGGGCAAGAGAATGCTCCGAAGTTAGCTTGGGCAGAATGATGTGAGTGAATGACATGCATGATGTCAACTTGGCCACGCCCACCAAGCCATGCCACACCCACAGAACCAGTGGCAACAATTTTTAGATTTCACCCCTGCTGACAAGCCAAGTTGTAAGGCAGCTGGTTTGAAAAGTTTTCACTATACTTTATGGAGGGCCAGCAGTTGTCTCACAATACAGACAAAGATCAGTAAGAGAGAATGTTGATGGGGCAGACAGCAGCAAGGTGCAGTGCAATCAAAAGGGCAGAGATGGGAGATAGGCAAATGGGGAGACTTGAAGCATATAATGCAGTTGTAAATGTAGGAAGATGGCTAAACACTTGAATTTTGTTCAAGTGAATACAGGGGTACTACAACGGCAGTAATTTCAAAGTCTGGTCATATATATTGTTTGTTTGGCACTATCATAACTTTGAACAAGCATGGAACAAATGGTATTTAAGCAAGGGTTACCTGTATCACCATGTTTGCATATGCAGACCACTACAAAATACAGAGTTATCAAACAAATATGGTAGCTAAATTCTAACATCTAAATTGCTTTCGCTCAGTGACAAAAAAGTACCTTCACAGATGTTTTCCCTTGCAATTAATTCATAAATATATCAACTGTCTATTTACTACTGATGAAAACATCTAATTTAATACATTTCAGTCTTTCGCATTGCTTTTTATCCACATGCTCAATAGCCACTAATGACTGTACCTATTCCCTTACACTTATCCACATAGGGAATTCTGCCAAGCAAGTCTTATCTGAGCCAATGTCACAGCTATTCTTCAAACAAACCAACAGGGTATCTGTAAATTTTGCTGAAGCTACACTATCTCACAGGGATGAGCTTGTCATTTTAACAACCATAGTCCCTTCAGAATAAGCTGCAGGTCTATGTATCCCAGTCAGATCTCTAAATCAACTTGTCTCTTTTTCAGCCTACCATATTCACAGCTGCCAAATCATTCCAATGCAAAATTAATATTTAAATCTTGCATCTGAATATTTTATCTCCTACATTCATAATTTGTAATTCCACAGGGGGGGAAATTATGTGAACTTTCATCAAGCTCTTATAAATTTTAAAAAGGCTTGATACATGATGCATACAAGTTTTCTGGGAATATGGCCATTTAAGTTTGACTTCTTTCAGGGTGTAGAAGTGAAATTATATTTTAATTATGATAGCTCATCAAGGTCAATTCATGGGTGCTTACTATTCAGAATATTTTCCTGTTTGGTAAATAACTAAAGCAAAACAATGTCCCATCCAAGTGCCAAATTTTATGGATTCCAAAACCGTGTCTCAAAAATCTATGAGCTTCTTAAATTTTTGGTCATTGTTATGCTCCTCCAGTTGCATCTGAAGTGTTTGGTTCAGTAGGGACATCTTTACTGAATGAAATTTGCTATTACCTGTAAAGCATGAACAATGTGCTTCTGGGTCAGTGCCATACACAGAACAGTTCTCAAGAGCAAATATCTGTAGGGAAGGTTCTTGGCAAGCAACAAACTCATAGTCAGAATACAGAACTATGGAGAATTTTGCAGAGAAGCAGAATTCTATTTTCTAAAAATAAAGAAAAAACATCTGAATATAGGAGCCAAGGCCAAGGATGTAATAAAATGCAGGCAGAATTCTACCTGACAAGAGTCCATTCCTGGTACCAAATTCTAAGCATCACTGTCAAATATTAGTATTCATGAATAAGCATTTTGATGAATATGTATTCTAAGACAATAAATGCAATTTATACTTAGCACAGCCAACAAGTATAACGTGTCCAATATTACTTATTTTTATAGCTTTACAGGAAGTTGACATTTGTCATTGTAGCAGCACATTATACTGATGGGAGGCATCTGTCCTTACAGTAGGGAAAAATGCCCTATAAGTTTCATCATCACTATAAAGAAATATTATAGAAAATGTAAAGATGGATTAAATTTTGCACATTAATTCAGCTGATTAAAGAACAAGTACTTGTCCTGCTTACATAATATATATTTTTCAAACAATTTGTAAGTTTTCCACTTCTTGACCTACAACTTTCTTTGAAACAACTTTAACCAACTTGGTTTCCAAGGCTGCTTTAAATATTAAAGCAGTACAGTGGGTATTGCATTGTGGACAACAAATTCATCATGTGGTTTTAGTTTGGATCTGTTGATTTGTTAAACTGATAATGTGCCATCCTTTCAGATGTTTAAGGTATATTTAAGATGCTGTCCTAGATTTTCTATACAACCACTCTATAAAGACAGCTAAGTTAAGAGAGAATGGCTGTCTTACTGTTAGGTAAAGAATTTCCATGACTGGGGGAATTGCCCTAATACTACTCCAACTTCTTAAGTGCAGTGAATTCAGGGGTGAAACCATGCAGGTTCTGACAGGTTCTGGAGAACTGTTAGCAGAGATTTTGAGTAGTTCGGAGAATTGGTAGCGGAAATTTTGAGTACTTTGGAGAACCTGAAAATACCACCTCTGGCTGGCCCCAGAGTGGGGTGGGAATGTAGATTTTGCAATATCCTTCCCCCAAGAGTGGGGAGAGAATGGGGATTTTGCAGTATCCTTCCTCTGGAGTGGCTTTGTAATGGAGGTTTTGCAGTATCCTTACCCTGGCATGCCCACCAAGCCACACCCACCAAGCCACGTCTACAGAACCAGTAGTAAAAAAAATTGGAATTCACCACTGAGTGAATTTTTCAGTGTGATGTGTGAACCCAACCATTGCAGCTATAACTGAATTTGGGCTACATTTTTAGTCAACAAACCATGGTTTCAAAATGGTTCAGTTTCATATTTGTTTCCAACCATTAGAGGGTATTGTGTGTGTGCATATATCATTATATATATGGGTATGTATAATACAGGAGACGCTGTGGCTCAGTGGGTAAGGCAGCTGAGCTTGTCGATCGGAATGTTGGCAGTTCAGCAGTTCAAATCCCTAGTGCCGTGTAATGGGGTGAGCTCCCGTTATTTGTCCCAGCTTCTGGCAACCTAGCAGTTTTGAAAGCAATATGTATAGAAAACCTTGGAGGATTTCTATACATGTCTGCATCTTTCATTACGCATACAATCTCAAACTATATCTTATTGTAATGTCATATTCCTATTCCAAGATAATTAGAAGACATTATAATAGTTTTGCAAAACTAAAAGCTATCTTTGAATCAATCATATCATATAAAAGCTATCTATCACGCACCTAAAGCTATCTTTGAATCATATCACAAACTATGAACACACACACACACATATACCCCCATAGGAAGTTAACTAACCTTCATTGATGCTTATGACCTGTGTGAACATGCTACAAACAAAATGTACAAGATACAACCCACATGAAGTCATGAAATCTGTTCTCAAAAGAAATCTATGTACAACAAAATTATTTAGCATTCATCTCTTTCTTTTATAGAACTTTTGAAGATTTATTCCCATTTAAATGAGATGACTCTTTCAAAATATTCATTCAAGGCTGCACAATGTTTCAAATTCTCGACAAAAATAAACTGCTTCTGAGCATTTGTTTGTGAGTCCTTTAAATAACCTACGTCCTTTCTTTAAATTCCAGGAAAGACTAGCAACAGGTTCTATGCTTGCATTTCCATAAACTGCAAAATGTTTTTCAGGAATTAAGTCTGAAGTACTGCAAAACTCTATTTTATAAGGATGGTACCTGGACCATCGTAAGTCCACATATGAAAGGACAGATTCAGCTTCATCAGACATGAAAAATAATTCAAGTTTGAACAAAACATTGGCATAGAACTATTCTTTTTCCCCCTACTGTCTAATTCAGAGGTCACCAACCTTGTCAACTTTAAGACTTGTGGACTTCAACTTCCAGAATTGGGAGTTGAAGTCCACAAGTCTTAAAGTTGACAAGGTTGGAGACCTCTGTTCTAATCAATTGTGTCATATTCTTGGAGACTGCCAGGACAAGTCTCTGTAGTTTTCTTGGCAATATTATTTACCATTGCCTTCCTCATAAGGGCTGGAACAAAGTCAGGTTATCCAATCGACTTTGTTCCAAGTAGGACTAGAACTCACTGTCTTCCAGTTTCTAGCTTAATACTTTAACCACTACATCAAACTATGTCTCTATTTATTGTTTACTGCATGGCTAATGAGCTTAAAAATGTGTGCTAGCATAATGTATTTATTTGAAACCTTGTCTAATGGGAAAAAAAAATCATATCAGCATGATTACAAACCAATTCAAGTTAGCACTGTTGTATCAAAGATGGACATAAAAGCAGTATAATCAACTAAAGACAGGCTACTTAGCAAAAAGCTAAATCTGATGAAAGTATTACTGAATATTATCTTCAGATAGTATTCAGGAGACCAAAAGAAAAATAATTACTTCAGTATGTGCCTTCCAAACAGAGGTTAAGATTGTCATTCAGTTCAGATTTAGATTTATTGTAAATTGCTGATCAGACTATCACACTTAGTTCTGTTGAAGAGGGTAAAGAAGGAAATAAAAATAATTGGTTAATTTAACTCTCCATCCAGTTCTCATTCAACTTGTCTCCAATAACTTGCCCTACCTCTTAATAATTTCCCAACTTTCAGCTCGGTAGGGTGGGGAAAGAGAGATTTTTCTTACATATGTACTCAGGAATCATTTTCAGAGAGGCATTATTATTTCAATCATTCTTGATTAGGAACAATTAGGAAGGACATTCAGGAATATAAATCTGATTTTTCTTTATGCATGTATTCTGTAATTGAATCAAGAAGCAAATTGGCTCTTAGCTGATAATCTGATTTTCCTGTGATCTTTATTTCTATTTTTATGTATTTTGTTTTTGGTTTAGAGCTGTTTTACTTGTTCTTATTTATGCCTGTTGGATTTTGAAGATTATATAAGTGTTAATTGTACAATTTATCTTACATAAGCCACCAGGAGTCTTTTTGATCAGAGCAGGATATAAACTAATTAAAACAAACAAACAATGAAAACAACAGTTAGACGTTGTGGCTTGCATGATCTATGCGATGTGTGAGTGAAATCTGGAAAAGGAGATGGGAAACACAGTACAAACAAGAATAAATGGTATAGAAACTTACATAACCTATCCATAAAAATTACATATTTTGTTCAGGTCTGAACAAAATAAACGAAGTTGGAGTTGGTATACTTCAAAGCAAAAGATCTACTGGATTACTTCTGCTTACCAGGAGCAAAAGTGGCCTTGTGTGATCCTCAAAAGTAAACTGTCATTACCAAATACCATCATAGGAGCAGTACATGGAAGGCTATGGAAGAATATTGGTCAATGCCAGTGGTGGTTGCTACCAGTTCTCCCCAGATCAGGTGAACTGGTAGGGACAATGGCAGGAGGCTCCACCCACCTGCCTGGACATCTCTGTGCATGTGCAGAAGTGTCGCGAGCACACCCCTGCAAGCATACCAGTAGCAAACAAAATTGAAACCCACCACTACTAGTCAGTGTGATTAAACAATTCTGTTCCATTTCTTATTCTGATTTGATCTTTGAATTGCCAGAAAGGCAGAAAGACATTTCCTAGCATAATGCAGATATTTCTAGCCTTTGGACATAGATATCTTCATATTTTTTCCACTCTAAAGCAAGATAATCAACTATGGATATTGGTGAGATGACAGTGGGCTTAAATAGTACATAAAGGAGACAATTGTGTAGGTGTATTGAACCAATGTTATTGTTCCTGAAACATCTTGATATGTACTGTGGTTGGTATATGATCAGAAGAATTAAAATGGTATAAGGATAGCTTATTTAACATACTACACTAACACAAACATATACATACACACATAAACACACATAGTGTATGTATATGTGATTACTCAACTCAATGCAATTAGCAAACCCAAAACCAGAGACATAAAACAAACCAAATTTAAGTGCAAAAAACAAATGGTCTTCTTTATTCTGAAGTTTGTTTTCTTTTTTCAAAAGCAAAGGTAAATCATTGCCAAAACAAACTGTGGCTTCAGTCCAATGGCAATTAATGCCTTATCAAGAAACAAAAACTTGGATGAAAGACTCCTTATTCACAGATACCAGACCACGTTATGCTAGGCTTGAGAAATTCAAAGCTATGACACCAGCATTGCTTATTACCACCAGATGGTTTTTAAAGGCTCCACTCAGCTATCTTTACTCTCGAGTAGCCTTTTCTTTTCCATAGCCCATTTGTCTCTGTGTCTCTGTCTCAGGTTAGGTGGGGGCACTGTTCCTTCCTCTGAGCTGTCCTTCTCTGACTCCATCCCCAGCTCACTGGATGCTGCTGGGACCTGCACTTCCTATGTTCCAGCCTCCCCCTCACTGCTCTCTGCCAGCTGGTCCTCCTCAACCTCCGAGTCAGACGCTGGCAGAGGCATGACAGTATATATTACACTAACACACATATACATCAGTGATGAGTTGCTACCAGTTTCCCCTGGTTTGGGTGAACCAGTAGTAGTGGTGGCGGCAGACTCCACCCACCTGCCTGGATGTCATCAAATACACTGTGTGCAAGGAAGTGAACCGGTAGCAAAGGTAAGTGAAACCCACCACAGATATACATACTCTAGGTATGTATATGAAAATTATGGTGTTTCTAGAAGAGACAATGTATATTGTCCTCTTTCTGAATGTGTGTTTGTGTGTGTGTTTAAAAAGTATAAAAATATTTATCTGAGCATGTAAAATTGCAAGTGAATAAGCACATTAATAAAAGTTTAAGAAGTTATAAAGAAGGACCTGTATGCAAGGTTCACATATCCACAATATTTCTAAAAGTAACAATGGAAAGATTGACTTTTTTAAAAAAATGTGGGGATAAATAAAATAATGAAATCCCAAGTCAAATGGATTTCTATATGGGATTCAGATTAATACATATATAGCAAAGAATGACTATGGTGCTGTTTCTTTCTCTCTAGGGGAAAAGCTGTCATTTCCATCACTAGAAATACCACTTTAAGGAACTGACACATTTGTAGGTAGAAAACATGTCTCTGCACACTTTTTATTGCTTTACTATAGACAAAGGAAAAAGATACAAAGAGAAAAATGAACAGAAAACAAGCATAAATATATTGCAAAACATGAAGAAAAACATTAAACATTAACTACATGAAATAATATTGATCAATCTTTCTATTATATTGGTAAAGATCCTGTTCATAAACAAAGAGCAAATATATACCAATCCAATATTGTAAATCCTGTTTTCCATTGTGTTGTATATTGCACTGTAAACCTTGAATGTCTTCAAGCACACAAGAAAGAACAAACTTTTTCATATACCTTATACTAGCTATTTGATGATAAATTCCAACTTTGGGGTATGTAATTAAAAACTGCAGTCACATCTTTAAGCCATATAGCTTTTTCTGAATATGTATTAAGAAACTGAAAGATATTCAAACCAACATTTTCAATATCTTTGATATTTAACCAACAGTTGACAAGCAAAACCAACTGTACAGGTATAGTGTAGACTAGGTGAAACTGATCTTATGTCAGTAACTGCAAAAGATATCTTGGAGTCCTAGTGAACAACCATTTAAATATGAAGCAATAGTGTGTGACATCACCCAAAATGCCAATCGAAACGTAAGCAGCATTAATAGTGGAATGGAACCAAGTTCCACTTTACAAAGCCTTAGTAAGGCCACCGTTGGAATACTGTATAGAGTTCTAGTCACCACAAAACAAAAAAGATATTGTAGAGAAGAGCAACAAACATGATTAGGAGGCTGGAGGATAAATACACGTACAAAGAACTGTTGTAGGAATTGTGTATGTCTAGTTTAAGGAAAAGATCTAGGGGTGACATGATAGCACTGTTCAATATTTGAGGGGCTCAGTAAGGCAGCTGAGTTTGTTGATCAGAAGGTCGGCAGTTCAGCGGTTCAAATCCCTAGTGCCGTGTAATGGGGTGAGCTCCCATTACTTGTCCGAGCTTTTTCCAACCTAACAGTTTCGAAATCACGTAAAAATGCAAGTAGAAAAAATAGAGACCACCTTTGGTAGGAAGGTAACAGTGCTCCATGTGCCTTTGGCATTTAGTCATGCTGGCCACATGACCATGGAGACGTCTTCGGACGGCACTGGCTCTTCGGCTTTCAAACGGAGATGAGCACCGGCCCCTAGAGTCAGAAATGACTAGCACATATGTGCAAGGGATACCTTTACCTTTTTACATGCAAAAATTAAAAACCAGAAATTTTTTTTCCCAAAAATTGGAAGAAATCCACACTCTTATTTTGTGATGTACATTTTAACTTCCCATTCTCTGATATGTACTTATAGCAAATAAAAAGAGAAATAGCATAACACACATATTCCAATGGTTATTAGTTACCACCATTGGAAATCGATCCTAAAGGGTTGAAGTCCTCATGAAACATGACATTTGTTTGTGGCTATATAACATGAAACAATCAATAGGCTAATGAGAAGCAGAAGGTATGCCAAATCAGATCAAATCTGCAGTTTGTCAGATTAAATGGCCTTTACTTAACTGTGGTGAACATCTAATGCTTAAGGAAATATGGAAAGATCCTAAATAATATGATTTAAATTTTAAGAGACACTATTCCATCTTTCAGTGCATCCTTAGGGGTAGATTTCACATTCCTTGTACATAGAAATCAAACATGGTAAGATAAAACTAGACAGTTTGATTGTTTAGTTATAGGAAGATAGTCATATATCTGTATGAAATAAACTAAGGTGAATGTTTCATACAAAGCGGTACAATTTGGGCTTACCATTTTATTTATGCTTACTGGTAAAATTGGTCCTAAGTTTAGCTATCCCTGAAACAGGGACAAAAAGTAGGGAGCAGGAATGGAGAGAACCCAATAAGTCTAAAGCAGTGATAATCTAGCCCACTCCTCCACGGAAAAACCTTGAATGCCACCCACAGCAGGAAGTATTTATTTTAAAACTGCTCCTTTTCTCACCCAGAGCTTGAAAAGCTTCCTTTTTACTCCCCAATGACCCCTTTGCCAAAAATCTACAAAGTTTCTAGGCTAAAAGTCATAAGCAACTTGCCCTGATAATTTATTTGCACTATAATGCAAATGGAGGGAATATAATTGGCCAGACTGCCATCCTTAGTTTAATAATAATAAAAACAACCTTTGTTGAATTTAAAGATTATTCACTCAGATCAGTATGTGCCAGTTACTGTGGTCCTTTATTTTAAGTTTGTGCTTAACTTTCTTTCTGCCATGATTACATGTCGTTTTGAAGTAATTTATCCCTACTGAAAGTAGGAAGTGAAGCGAAATTAAAAAAAAAAACTGGAATGGGCCCTGAGCTGAGCTTGAAGGGACAGGGGAATCTTTCAGAATCATGAACTTCATAACTAGGATAATCAAGTTTTCATCAAGTCGTAACTCAGGAGATTAGGAGATTGCTGGTGCATTACTCTAGAAATCAAATCTGATTAACATCTAATTGCAGCACTGTGCCTAGGTATTAATTAGGTGTATTTTTCTAAGAGTCATAAATAGTTATTAAAGCAAAAAAGAAAAAGCAGGAATAATTTAAAAATTATCATAAGCAGAGTGGCACACTTGAATAATAAGCAATGGCAATAATGAATGGACCTTATAAAAAAACCCACAAGAAATAGCCAGTTAATTAACATGTTAATTCCAATACATAACTCCATTCAAGCAACACCTATTAGCCTGCATTTGAAGGTAATGACTGATCTCTTGAAACTAGCTGTGTGGTATAACTTCCATTTTTAGAAGCAGATGGTGTATGTGGCATGGATGTCTCCCTGTTCCCTCAACATTATGGTGTTGCACTCTCCAGGACATTGCAGGAAATATTAAATTAGAAATGGCATGAAACAGCCAGCTGCTAAATTAAACCAAGGTAAGAGAAATGTAGGAGGATGAGAGCTATCTCAGCCACTGAGCCATCAGATGCTGCTTGCAGATGTCTTCTGATAATCATAGTCCTGGTAGTTTGGGCTAGTACTACTTGGAAGAGTAGATCATTTTCTTGCGGTATCCATATTTTACAACCAGAACTCCTTTTGGGGCCAATGCCACAAGTATCAAAGTACTGAACAGGTTACATCAGTGGTGGGTTTCAATTTTTTTTACTGTCAGTTCTGTGGGTGTGGCTTGTGGGGCGTGGCATGGTTTGGGTGTAGCACGGTTTGGTAGGCATGGCATGGTAGGTGTGACAGGGGAAGAATACTGCAAAATCTCCATTTCCTCCCGTTCAGTTGGGACTCGGGAGGCGGAAAATAGATGGAGGTAGAGAATAGACGGGGGCAGAGTCAGCCAGAGGTGATATTTATCGGTTCTCTGAACCACTCAAATTTTCTGCTACCGGTTCTGCAGAACTGAGCCTCCCAAAGGCTCAGAAAGCCTATTGGCTTTCTGAAGTCACCAATAAATACATGTGTATACATTGAAGATGTTTCCGCTGAAATTATCAGTAAAGTTAAGAGTATCCTGCCTGTGGCAACGTGTCAAACAGTTAGCACAGCCTTGCAATAGAAACAGCAAAGCAGGGTTTCTAATTGAACCTCCATTTTATTTGTTTTATTCCTGCAGAAGGAATCCTTCTGCTATTCTAAACTATCCTAAGTTATAAGCTACAAATCCATATATTGATCGAAGCAGCATGTAAACCCAATAAAAGAAAAGAAGTAAATAAATAGCATACTATTACCATTTTAAACAAAAAAACACATGTCTTATGCTTAATTTTTCAAGCAGTTTCACCCTACATTTTTTTTCAATCTTAAGATGGCACTTAATGTGAATGAATGTTCCTCACAGTGATCATGGGGTAGGTGGGTGAGAGAGAATCTATTAAATAGAAAGCTCTGGTATAAATAGGATGATTTTCAAATCACCTCAGATTGTCAATTTTCTACACTTGGGAGATTATGTTAATGAAGGAACTTTCCATCATGGGAACACCTCTCCCCCTCTCCATTGAATTTTTAGATAGTATTAGGACTATGTGCACAGGAGAAGTGAAATAGCATTAAGTGACTCAATGCAATTACAATCCTTTCACAGAATTTAAATCAAGCTTTTTAAAAATACATTTAAAAGACTGCATTATATCAAACAGCAAGCAATTCTGAGATTGGCAATTACAAAAATCAGAATGCTAATTATATTATTGGTAACACACAAAATAAAAGCTTTTCTGCCTACCCATTTCACATAGTAAATATGATACCATAAATTTTAAGTGTCACTTGAAAACAAATCCTAAACCTGATTATAAGAAAACACATTGTTAAAATACTATTCTTTTACACCCCAACTGCCAGTATCAGCATTCATAATGCACAACGTGATTAATAAAATAAATATTTTATTTTCATCATCTTTTGGCATTCTAGATCTTCTTTTTCCAATGTTCTTTTCCATTTGTTCTTTTATTTTTGAGCAAAATATATATATATATATATATATATATATAAATCCTTCCCTATGCTGACAACCTTCAATTTCTGCAATTCCCATCCATACTGGCCAAGACAATGTTGCTAAGTTGGGGAAAGCAGATATAAGCACACAAATTGAATGTGTGCTTATTGAATTATTTAATATATATCATTTTTATTGTTTTATAGTGTTGCTTTTTCCCATATGGCACACATAACTCTTTTCAGAGGTTTTCATGAGGCCCACTGCAAAATCTGCCATTATCAAACTGCACAGTCATTGTTTTAGACTCAAACACATATATTTGATAGGTTTCTTTGTTTATTTATTTCTCCCAGATCTAAGCAATTAGACATTGAAAAATAGCACACAGAATGCTCTGAAAGAACTAGTCCAGCGAGAGCAAATATAGCAGTACTTAGCAACTGCACATTCCCCTGACACTATTCTGAACAAGAGTTATCCCCAGATAAATACAGAGGTGCACAAAGTGTTTGCAATTTAAACTTCACTTTGAGCTGAATTGATGCTTTTCTTGGATAAAGGAATGGCTTTCTCCCATTCCTTACTATTACACTGATAGCCACATACAATATAATCCATCTGAGAATTGAACAGAAATGAAGCCAGGAGTCTTTCTGGAGCCAAATTATTAAAAACAAAAATAAAATAAAATATTGAAATTTATCCTGGAGCTAAAGTGAGCATAGCAGTTCAGGTTACAAATCCAGATTAGTCACTTATTTTTGTGGTATTTTAAGAACTGTCTGATTCCATAGCCCCAGAATTTTTTTTAGTATACAGGAAAGGTAAAGGTTCCCCTCACACATATCTCATAGTTGTTCCCAACTCTAAGAGGTGGTGCTTATTTCCATTTCAAAGCCGAAGAGCCAGTAATGTCCAAAGACATCTCCGTGGTCATGTGGCCCGCATTACTAAATGCCAAAGGCACATGGAACACTACCTTTCCACTAAAGTTTGGTCCCTATTTTTCTACTTTTTTTTTTTTTACATGCTTTCGAATTGATAGGTTGGCAGAAGCTGGGACAATTGAATAATGGGAGCTCACCCCATTATGCAACAACAGGGATTCAAACTGCTGAATTGCTGACCTTCTGATCAACAAGCTCAGTGTCTTAGCCACTGAACCACTATGTCCCTCTCAGTACACATTACAAAACCTAAAATAAACTGCAAACATAAGGTGACCAGATTTTAAACATTTGTTTGGCAGGACACCATTGACGGGGATACTCTGCGCGTGCACAGAAGAATGTGCTCTACTGCATGCGCAGTAGAGCACGTTCTTCTGCGCATGCACAGTAGAGCACGTTTTATGTGTTCTCTGCGCATGCGCAGTAGAGTGCCAACAGCATGCCACCGCCATCCCATCTCTTAACTCTGCCCTGGAGGAGGCAGGGTGAGTGGGTTGGCAGTCGAGGATGGGGGTGCCGGCGCTCGCGACTGCTTCTCCGGGCCAGCACCACCAAAGACCAGCACCGCCAAAGAAAGCTCCTGGGTGGGGACTGGTTCACCGTTGAGCAGAGCAAACAAGAGATGAGGGGAGCCAGGCCCTCCAGCGTGCCCACACGTTCCGGGTGATTAAGCAACCACCATTGCCGCCTCTTCCGTTCTTGGCTGTTGTGAAGAAGCGGCGGCTTTTTGCTGCTGCTTTGT
This sequence comes from Calamaria suluensis, assembly GCA_032468135.1. Classification (NCBI taxonomy): domain Eukaryota; kingdom Metazoa; phylum Chordata; class Lepidosauria; order Squamata; family Calamariidae; genus Calamaria; species Calamaria suluensis. The sequence goes on from JANHFP010006358.1 coordinate 43,003, forward strand.
TCTCCGGGCCCTTTCTCCTTTCCTTGCTCTGCCCTTTCTCCTTTCCTTGCTCATCATTGCCACGGCTTCTACCTCAGCACCGAACGGTCTGTGCCCCTCACCACCACACACACACACACCACGCTTGCCCTGGCAGCACCCAGGGCGATAGCAGCCGAGCAAGGAAAGGAGAAAGGGCCTGGACACGCAGCCATCCCACGGGGCTCCTCCTCCTCCTTGCCGCTGCTGAAGAAAACCAGCACCACCAAAGAAAGCCAGGAAGCTCCTGGGTGGGGTCTGAAGCGGCGGGCACCCCCAACATTGTACTGGCTCTCGCCGGGCGGAGGGAGAGGGTGGCCAGGGGTATCCTTCCCTTTCTCCCTCTCTTACTCACTCTGTGCCAGGGGGGGCGCACAGCGTCTCTATGAGTACCGGCCGCGGGAAGCTGAGAGTGGGTGGAGAGGAGAGCAGGTGGGCGTGGCCTTCTTCGGACTCAGAAAAAAAGTGGGTCTTTTTAAAAACTCCGCGGGACGTGGGGCATTTTGCTAAAAAGCGGGTCTGTCCCACGAAAAGCGGGACGTCTGGTCACCTTATGCAAACAGAAATCATATTCTAATACCACCACCAAAGCCTCAGTTCTTACATGTGTGATAATATTTTCTACCTTCTCTCCAAATCAGCCCCTTTCCAACATCAAGTGCACTCCTTGGTCACATACAGGTTACCTACCTGGAAACCTCATTATCTTGCAATCCCTGTGACCTATCTAAAAGAACAGTGATCTGGAAAGTAAGGGGTTCTCTGCTGGCCCTACTATTTCAGAGTAGAATCAAATAGACATATGTCTTGTATTCTATCCAAAAAGTGATGATTTTAAAAATTTATTTCCAGCTATTTCAGTATTCCATTTATTTTGCAGAGCTATCACCTCTATCTTTCTCAAAAGATATCCACTTGCATCAAGAAACAAGGGTAAGTAGAGCCATCATTATGCTTGAAATTAAATAACATTATATTATAAGCTTGTCTTTCTTCAATAGTGGCCTATTTGAGTTAATAACTGTAAATTTGTGGGGGGAATCAATACAATTTAAATATGTACATTAAAATTTATCATTATAGAATCATAGTCTGCCTATGAATTGGCTTCCTTCTAGTGTAATGAAAAGAGTGATCAGGATTTTTAATAGGGTATGCATTTTCAAATTGGTTACTGTAATGTTACATTTGTATATGTTACATAATATGCTTTTGCTATTTTCTTTCTTGTTATAGTGTGTTTTCTTTTATTTTTTTAAAGATTTTTTTTCTTTTCCTTGCATATTTTTTAAATGCACTTTGCAGAAGCCATCCGATTCCTACATATGACTATAAATTTGATTTTATTTCTATGGTTAACTCAGAATGACTCAGGAAGTCAAGTCCTGCTCAGTCATTAATGCTTCGAAGTCCTTTTCCCAGAGTTGACAAAAGTGTAGTATTGGGAATTTTAAACTTTGTGATGCTTCAGAGCACTGACAAGCAGTAACATCCCCTGAATTTTTCCATTCCATCTTGTCCTTGAATAAGCAATAACAGGTTCATACACTACTGATTAACATTATTTCTTTATTTTGATCTTCCCAGCTTCTTATGAATACCTGAGGCTAGTAAAAATAATATTGCATATATTTATGGTATGTATACATACATATTCACATATACACGCAATTATAGCTGTCCATCCATCATCCAGCAAATCATGAAGTACACATGGCCAATAGATTTGTATATGAGGGCTAGAAATACCAAAGAACTGCATTCATCCATCTAAACTACTGATTTCACCTTCATTCAAACAAGATTGTCAATACAGTACATCAAGAAGTATTGCCTCACTCTGCGAAATAAGCTGCATATACCTTTGATAATTAAATATCGAAGAATTCTGCTGTGAATTATTACTTGTTACATAATTTACCTTCTTGGATTAGGGGGAAGTGGTTGACTTCAGGTCACTTGTGATTTTTTTGCTGCTATTAGGAACTAGGTGGACTATAAATTGCTTGAATTAAATAACTCAATGTAGTAAAAACATAGAAACTTCTTAGTATTATAATATTAAAATGAAAAGAGGCAGAAACACTATTCCATAGTGCCAAAAAAAGACTGGTCGATATTTGGTTTATTCCCAGAAGATATCTGAAAATTAGATGCCACCTAAACAGAGCTGATAAATGAAGTTACATCATGCATGAAACACAGAGAACGTCTTCAGATTGAACACTTGCTTTAGGAGTGTAAAGAGAAGCCTTAATTTTAGATAGGGTTTTCTAGTGAACAGGTTGATAATCAGAATAAATGTGGTTGAAAATCTGATTGAGTTTCTTAGCCTGAGCCAACTTATATTGAACTGGCTGGCGATTCCAAGAATAACTCAAAATTGAAGTATGGCAGAAGGATTCTCAAAGCAGGAATCACTGACACCTTTTCACAGCTGTAATTTAAGGACCTACACAAAATGATTAAAACTCTTTTGAATCTCTGACATCAGTTAGCCCAAAAGTGACAACAGTTGGATCAAAAAATGTTTTTAAGCTTCATATTTGCTTTCAACCCCATCCAGAAAAGTTTGAACATCAACCGATCACATCCAGGAACCATCTACGCATCCGACCATCCCTCTTATCAGATTCTGGTTGATTTATGTATTATTTTCCTATTATGTTTTTTAACAGTAATATAAATAGATACAAGTACAAATGTAAACATCACAGCAGATGGCAGCATTTAATTGACCTCAGCTGATTTGAGAAAAGCTAAGAAGGATTGGATCTAGTTGATGATGCTGAAGTGACCATTAGGAATTTCTAGAGATGCAGGCTAGCCTGGATAGTGGAAAAAATCATAGAAAAAGGCAACCATAAACTATTTCTGTAATGTTGCCACAAAAGCTAAATGGATGTGTCAATATGCTTGTCTGTAATTTAATGTCAGTCAAGGGAAACTTCCTTTTATAGTAAGGTGACCAGATTTTTAACTTTTGTAAAGCAGGACACGGCGGCGGGGGGAATTTTAGGAATGCTCTGCACATGTGCAAGGTCTTCTGCGCATGCGCAGTAGAGCACGTTGTACGTGCTCAATGCGCATGCGCAGTAGAGCACCAACAGTGCATCGCCGACGTCCCCATCTCTTAGCTCTGCCCTGGAGGAGGCGGAGCAAGTGGGTTGTCAGTCGAAGACGGGGACGGCAGCGGCAGTGGCGCTCGGGATTGCTTTGTTTTGCCGCCCGTTTTCCCTTTCCTTGCTTGCTGCTACCGCCCTGGGTGACGCCGGGGAAAGCAAGCGCGGTGTATGTGTGTGT